>PYHW01009817.1:548655-561239 GCA_013186435.1 Turdus rufiventris | reverse complement strand
ATTTAGGCTTAGTTTCAGCTGCAGGTAATAGTTTAATCAGTGGGTACAAACAGCTTCCTCAAGCTCGAGCCACAGGGTAGCATCACAACTCTTTGTTGAAAAAAGCTTAGGCTGCAAATGAGAGGAGAAAATACATACCGATTAATTAATTACTCAATTAATAACCCAGAATGACTCTGACAAATGAGATCATCCTGTGCATTGTGGTGCATGAGCAAAGATCCCTTCCCAGCACAGCTGGCACTGCTGTCCCTGAGCTCTCCGAGCATCTGCCAGGACAAGAGCACAGCTACAAGCAGGACCTCCTCTTTCTCCATCTCATAACTATCTGTCACAAGTCACTGCAAAATAGAATAGGGTGACCCAGGAGAATGAAGCCAGCAAGGGCATTTATCCATCCTTTATACTGATAGATGAAGATAAGGCATTATAAAAATGACCCAGCAAATATTTAACCCACGTCCAGCTGCTGGAACAGCACCCTCAGCCAAGGCTGCTCCTACCTGCACTTGTGTCCAGGTGTTACTATTTGCTTGTATTCGGTCCTAAATAATAAAAATAAAAATTAAAAAATTAAAAAATTAAAAAAGCAGAAAGGAAAATGTTAAACACCAAGAATTACACCTGTAGTTACAACTTCCTTCCCTGCAGCAAGGTGACAAACAGCTCTCCTTTTCCCTTCCCTGACTCAAGGGTCAGCTGGCTGATTTCACACCATCTTTAATCCAACATTAATCCTAAAAGCCAGCTGATCTGCCCCCACTGACTCTACATGCCCTCCTGGTACCACCATATGGCTGTGGCAGTGTAAGCCAGCTGTGCCAGCTGTGTCACACGAGTTCCCACCCCTGACTCAGGAGAGCATGTTCAGGTTAAGGGTATTAATTTCCCATGGATGCTGGAAAAAGCCAGAATTTGTCATGTGGGAGGTCAACATAGTGAAGGATGTCTTCTCCCCTAGCACCTCCAGTTCTGATTTTCATCCCTGGATCCAAAGCATCCACAGGGAAGACCATCTGTCCTCATTGACATTTTTCCCCTGTCCTTTTGTCCAGAAGAGCTGTCCCCCAGACAGGGAAGTAACCTCGAGTTTTAAGGCTGAGTTTGGATGCATGATGTTCTGCCCACATTTCAACAAAGAAAGGCAGCAGGGGATTTTCCAGGTGCCCTTTTCATCACTCTGCATGGCTTCAGTGGGAACGTGGCAGATAAATTCAGTAAAACTGGCTCTGGGCTCGCAATGCCATCCATCAGCACAGGCCCCAGTGGAGCTTCACTGGCTGCTGAGAAATCTCATGAAGGCAGCATATTATAAAAGCATGGGTGTTATTAAAAGTAAGTAGATTTGTCTGAGAGTAAGCACATATTTCATGACAACACAGCACTATTTAAAGAACATTTTTTTTTCTTTGCCCTCCTCCAGAAGAAGGGTATTATTTGTTTTATAATGTAGCTCAAAATACCTCTTTAAAACCCATAAGATACTATGGAAGCGACAGGTTCACGATGAATAGCTTCTCCTCTAGATTAATTTCTGTTTTATTCCCTAAGTGAAGTACAGAGCAGCAAGCTTTATACAAAACTGAGTTAAAAGTAGATGCTTTTAAAATGAGCATTGTTGTCATGCACAGCTCTGAAGGAACTGTAAGTCTGCTTTCTAAATATGGATAAGTGAAACATAAAAAAAAAAAAAAACCCAAAACAAAACATGAATGAATCAGGAACATTTATGAAGATGTAATTATAAATTACATTTATGAAGATGTAATTAAAAACAGGTGGGGGACACCCCTGCTTTCCAAACTAAAATAACAGAGGAAATTATGTCAGGTTGTGGGCTTGTATTTGCACTCTCAAGTATTTTAACTTGTTTTTAAAGAAGATTGGTTTCAGGTCATATTTGGCGAAACTTTTCAAAGCACAATAATAAAATCATGGCATCACACTGGATTTTAAAACACCATTTACCCCCTTCTCCTTAAAATTAAAATGTTAATAATTAGAACAGAGAAACTGTGTCTTTAACTCACAGTGAATTTTTGCCATGGAGTATCATAAAACTCCTGAAACAGCGTCTAAGGAGAAATGCTGAGTTTCCTACAGCATATACTGCAGTTTTATTAATCTCAGTTGCCAAATCCTGAAAAGATGGAGTTCAGGACAACTTTAGTTGTGCTGGTGTCCAAATTATTTTTAAATACTTCTTTATTTGATGATCAAGTGCTCATTCTTTTATTAATCTCATCGTTAACAACATTATCAATCTTTATAAAGCCTTATTATTACTGCAGCAATAAGATAATCTTAATGTTTATTATTAATTTTGAAGGGATAATGAAATCTCTAACGAGCTATAGGGATGAAAAGAACCTTCCTCAAAAGTCCTACTCTGAAAAGGTCATTCTTATCAGCAACTCTTCTATATACTTAAAACTGATTGTGGCATTCAGCAAGTTTCATTTTTCAGCTAAATTATTCAACACCTGTAGGAAGCCATTCTGAAAGCTTTTTACACAGCATGAGATGAAGCACAAGTGGTACAGGGACGAATATTTGAAATGGCAAAGTTGCTAAGGCATCTGAGCATCCAGCCAAAATTAGTGCCAGAAAGAAAAACAGCTGGCTAAACTCAAGGAAAAGTCAAGAGAAGCAGGCAGTTAGAAGACAAACAGACTCCAGGCAATGTGTAGTATTTTCAAGGGCACCTCTCCTCAACACAGATAAATCACTTTCTTTATAGATTTTTTTTTTTCCTGTTGGCTGGTTATTTAATGCCTATGCATAAAAGGATGCAGCTTTTGGGATGCTGACCCCTTTCAGCACCACCCCCCAGCTTGGCCCTGCAGGAATTGTTGCTGCTGTATTCCAGCTCCTCAAGGAGCAAGGACACACACAAAAATCTTTCCAGGGGTAAATCTTGAGTCTGGGCAAGCCAAGGGTCGACCCACCGCGAGTATTCACTAAAAACAGCTTCTCTGTGCCCAGCCCTTGGCAACTTTCTGCACAGCTCTGGATTTAAGGTGAAACTTTCCAACTCCTCCAGCAAGCGCCATGGAGGTGAGTAGATCATTGGAAACAGAGAGCACTCGTACCAAGAAAACAAAACAGCATCCAGTATTTATTATTAATAGCTCAGCTTCCTTTCCTTTTGATTTTTAACTACAGCAATGCCACCAAAAGCCAACCAACAAACCAACAAGAAAAAAGCCCCTCCAAACAACAAGCAAAAAGCAGCCAAATCCACTGCCACAAAATCACACTGTGCCAGCTTGTGTCGTGTTCTCTCAACAATGGGAAAAGAATTCTATACCTAGACACATTAAATTTTCAGGTCTCACTAAGCAAGTACAAGAGGTTTCTGCAGCATTTTCGTGTTGCTGTCATATTTGCATCAACTTCCTTTTGAAGTGTCTATGAGAAAATGCAGAGATAAAAATGATCAACTGATGCTCTTGTGCAAAACACTCAAGTACAGATAAGTGAGGATTACCAGACTTACATTTTTCAGGAAAACACAGTATATTTGAAAATACCAGTTAGGTTGTCAAAGGCAGGACTGTAATTATTGCAACCAGACTTTTAAGAGGCTATCTGATGAAAATATGTTCACAATAAAATGCAACACACCATAATAAAATTAATGCCAATGTATACCCATTTAAAAAAAACCAAAAAACTGACGATTTTGAATCTATATCGTAAACCAAAGAGATTGGGTTTCAATATTTGAGAAAAAAAGAAAAGACATTTTACTCAAAAGGCATTTCTCCATCCTGAGATTTGCTTTCACACAGCTTTCTGAGAGATTTATACCTTTTCTATTTCCCACATTCAGCCACAAGAGTTTCTTAAACTTAAACCCCTGTTTCCCAGCTCCACTGACCTTGTTAGAGCCAGGTTTCCAAGCTGTATTTCTGTTCAGACCACACAGGTCCTGCAGAACAGGCACTCGGCTGACAGCACTGACTCAGGACAGATCTGCTGAGCCACCTTGGCTGAAAATTTACAGCCACAGAAGCTGGCTGTTCTTTACTTATTCTTTTCTACTCTCTTGCCAAAAGACTTAAGCCAGCTGTAAAACCTGCCTGCAGAGAACATGCCCTGGGCAGTGGCTCACTCCCCTCTACCCCCTTGCCCCAGGGGTCTGACTGCAAATAGCAGGACAGCAAAGTTCAGCCCAACACTATTAACAGGTGCTTTCCAAGTGTCTCTGGAGAAAAAGGAGGGAAAAAAAAGAAAAAAGATGGAATAAACCCAAAAATCGATATGCTGGTACCATACAGGCAGAAAAGGGAAAGCAAGGAGAGGAGGAGAGCAAGCACTAAAATGGGGAATATATTCATCAGGTATCTTTCTTCCATCTTAAAAAAATGCTTTATCATTAAAATATTTATATAAAAATAGAGGCTTTTAGAAAAGTAATATATTTTAAGAAAGAAATGCCCTGTCCTCGCAGGTATAACAACAGCAATTCCCAAATCTTTGCATCAATCTGTAGAGAGGTAAGACTTTGGTAAGAGAAAAAAGGGGATGCTCCTACATAGCTCCTAAATCCCATGCTTTATGGGAATTTATTCTGATGCACTAGAGCCTTAGACACAATTTTACATGCAGGTTAAACCTTGACCCTGCTTGGAACCCTGGTTCCAAAAGCAATGGTGTAACCAAACGGTGCAACCAGCAGTGGGAGTGTTTGGAAGCAGGCACTTCACTTGAACACTTCTCCAAATTTCAGCAGAACACAACCAGTGGAATGAAGAACATTCCCACAAGAGTTGAGTGGCTCTTGGCTCGGAGTGGGCAAGCAGGGACTGCAACAGGCAGCCAAAAAAAGGAGCTGCCTTTCTAAACTGTCATTGCAGTATATCCAAGGATCTTGTTCTAAACGTGGTGAAGAGAAACTTTGGATGGATGATTTCCAAAGGACATCGAACCTGGTATGATCCTGTATGCTTAAAATGAGCCCAAATCGACTTCATCCTCTTCACTGCTCTTGTGACAAGTCAGGAAAGCATTTCCAGTGCCAAGTGTTGTCTTGGGAGCTCCCACAGTGGCCCTGCAAGGCACAAGGCAGGGTCACACCCAGCTATCAGCATCCCTTTGGGTGAGCAGAGCAGAGCTTTACCCAAAGAGCAGGAGAGCCCAGCCTATCACCAGAGCCTCCACCAGAGGCTATCTGTCCTAGAACACAGCCCAGCACGGAAAGGTGTCACACAGACAATCCAGGAACTGCTCACTGCCTCCAGATCAGCAGGGAAGAAATGGAAGGTGCCAGTGGAACAAACCACTCTGTTTGCTTTCCCTTCATTAAGCTATCAAATGCCAGCAGCAGCCTATCAGCTGTTGCTGTTTCAGGGTAATCTCTCTCTGACATTTTCAGTGAGAGATACATTTTTTATCTGCAGTTATTGCGGGTTTTTCTGATTGTAAAACACCATTTGAGGTTACTCTTTCCTTTGGCATGTTTATGAAAAGGCAAGATGCTTGTATTCCCTCTTTGCTCTCAGTGCCACTCAAAGAACCGAGATAGGCAAAAGTGTGAACTGCAAGCAAAATTACAGTTTTATTCTTTTAAAATAATAAAAGGTAAGGACATTGAGAGCCTCTGAGTCCTTTTAAACACACTCATATTTCTGCAGTGAGACAGAGCCACTCATGAGGGACATTGACAGATGTCATTTATAGGTATAATCTGCAAGTCCCACACTTAAATTTCACAGCATTTTAAGCACCAAATGATAACACTGCAGTGAAAATGCTCTTACAGATGGTTTCCTGTATACAAGAGCAATCTGTGGATAATGTTAATTGCTTCACTTGATTCCTTCGCAGAGAACTTCATTTCACTACTTTAAATACCTCTGCACTTTAAATACTTGCAGACAACTGCACAGAAGAATTGCAGACACCCTGAGAGTGTAATGTTGGCACCTCTAACCTTCCTGGAGGTCCTTCTACAGCTATTAATTTATTCATTATTTCCTAATATTTTCTTGAAGTAGTGATGTTGACATTTGAATATTAAAATGTTTAAATATTAAACCTCACTTTCCACCCATAATTAGAGAAAATAGACATACACAAACTGAAGTTTTCAAGAATAAAAGATACACCAACCTCAGAAACATCTTTCCTGCTCACTGAATGAAGAGACATCCTTTGGGATGAAGCAGAAAGGGATAAATTCAGGGTCCAGAGTTGAAAACACAACAATAGTATTAAGTACTCAGCGCTGAAAAGACAATGGCCTTTTTCAAAGTGCTTTCTGGAATGTATATTTTCTCTGCTTTCTTTTTCTAAAAATATTCCCCATTATTCTTACAATAAGAGACTAATGACAATAAGAATAATTTTCTCAGAGGCAGAATAATGATTCAGCTTCTAAGTTTTTTGAATCTATGCATGCACAGAAATAGACTTTTTTTTCAAACAAAGCGCTTTAATATCAAACATATCAAGATAATGAAGGAATCAAGAAATTCTGACTCTTTCTACCAGTCTTAACCACAGAAAGCATTTCATTTATTCCTAGGGAAATTATGAAAGGGTATTAAAAGCTGCTGTTACTGTTTGCTGTTGGTACACCAAAGACATTAAAGATCACATTGCCAGAGATCCGTCTATTGAGGAAACCTTTACTGCCATAGCCAAGAGGGATATTCACATTACTGCAGAAACACCCCGTGCTTAAACCCCTGCTCCAGCAGTGGCCACAGTGCCAAATATGGCATTTTTCCAAACAAATCCAGGAATTCACCACTGGAATTCACACTCTCAACAATAATTTGTGAGACAAGGCTGAAGATCACAGTGATCCACAAGATCAGTTATTTTAATTTTATTCAAAGGGGGAAAAAAAGCCCAATAAGCCTAAAAGATGAGTAACCTGATGTCCTCAAAACCATTACACCTGTGGAATAAAACCATATTGACAAGAGAAATTTCCCAGAACTTCCACTTTTCTTTGAGGAGTATTTTTTACCAGTTAATCCAAATAAATAGACACTTTCTTGCTTACTGGTTGGATTTTTTTTTTTTTTTGNTGGCGGGGGGGGGTTTGTTTGGGTTTTTTTTAGGTACAACAGGTAAAGCTCCTTAGCTCCTTTAGTGGGCAGAGAGATTCTCAGGGGCAGAATTGGAGTGAATCCATTCTTATTTTGCACCAACTCCCTCACCCACAGTGAGTGTGTCCCAGTCAACACACAAGCCAGGGATCCTGGGCTTTGCAGGAGATTTTCTGAGTACAGACATGACTGACCTGCTGAGAATCATCCAAGTGAGCCTTGTGCCTTCCAGGTAAAGAGGGATGTTGGCATCCAGTAACTGCTTCAGTCACAGTTGAAAGGTCACACAAAAAGTTCACAGCTGTGGCACTAAATAAGCTGTTCCCTGCAAAAAGAAGAGTTAGTGAACCAGCTCTATAAATTTATGGATGAATCCTAACACTAAAAAAAAAAAAAAATAAAAATAAAGATACTTTAATCCTGGTGAGAAAGACACAAATATCCTGTGTTTTAGCAGAGGCTGCTGATTCCACTGCCAGTGTCACCCTGCTGTGACTCTCCTCCCACCCATTTCAGCTCTGCCACTTCCTTCAGGGACAAGGACAGACTGAATGGCCATTTTCAGTCAAACCACAGCCAAAGGCACAGTAACACCAGCTCTACAAAGCTGCCCTCTGGAAGCATTGCCCTGTTCTTCCTCTTTCTTTATTTTACAGATCAGCTTGTGCGAAGTTATCTGAGAACTACTGTAAAATTCAGAGGTGATTTTTTTAATGCCAGGTTTTCTCTCTCTCTATAACATGTAAAGATTTCCTGTGTTGTTACTCAATGATCCAAACAGTGAAATACAGTTCTCTTCTTCTGGAGAGAAGGAAGGCAGATGGATTTTTTGGGGCAACTATGGGCACCACTCCAAAAACTTTGTGGAAAGTTAAAATTCCTGCATAGCATGCAATTTCTATTCTAGAAAATCTGCTTCAGGAGGCATTTAAATACCGATTTGGGAAAAGTATATATATAGAAAAAATAAAAATCGCAACTTGCTAGTCTTTTAGCTCAACTTAACTTTTAGTTCTAACTTAACTAAACCTTTTCCTTAAAAAACAGACAACAACAACAACCACAAACAACACCCAGAACATCCCCACCTTTTGAGACAAATTATATGAAGCTTATCTGTGGCAAAACTGTGGTTTACCTTTTTATTAGCAATTACAGGTCCTCAAGATTTACAATGTCACTTCCTTCAGGTTCTGCTCATCATCTCAGACAGGTAAATTGGACACTCAGCTCTGCTGGAGCATGCTGGGTGAGGACAGCAGGATGATTATCCCATCATCTGAAATAGAGTGGATTAAATTTATTTATTTAGTCCCAAAACACATCAATATGAATACATCTAACTAGTACTTGGAGTTCTTGACCAAACCTAGTTTCCTCCTCTTCCCCTTCTCCCCCAGCCCAAAACAGAAGAATTTCAGTGTGGGAATACTGTCATGTATCTAACGGGAGCTGTAAGTTCCAGCTTGCTTGAAAAGCAAATCCTGAAATTTCACAATACTGAAATTAGACCATCACTACTAAAACACTGCTAAGATCAGTAGTAAATTGAATTAGATTCTTCTGAAAATGTTCAAGGTCAGGACTGAAGTGTATGCACAGAGCAAAATTTTTTTTCCCCTAGGCTCAGTGATGAACCCTGAATTGTCTTTTACTCCAGTATATCAAAGACTTGCACATTTCATCAAATTCCACAAAAACATTAAGAGCTGTAATGTTTTTGTTGATAAGAACACAGGGAATAAAGTAATGGGAAATCAATATTACGTTTCTGTAAAAATAGTCATAGCAATCCAAATTTAAAATTCTTCAGCAGGTGAAAATATATCTTTGATCATAATAAAACCTGCAAGCTTATGGTCAGGTAAGTAAGTTGGATGAGAGTTTTAGGTATGGAAATGGGCAGTACAGAACTGGAACAAATCCGGATCCCTTCAGATTTATACCTCCATTTCTGTATCTAATTAGTATAGATAAGTACCCATAGTTCTGAAGCAGCAGCTTTTCTGGTTTACCTTCTGAAAATTTCTTCATAACTTCTTCTGTATTAAGTAGAGTAAATCAGAACTGTATTTCTTGCCATCAGCTCCCCAGAAGGTAAAAATCAAAGGCTGTACACAAGATGGTCAGTATTTAAAAAGCTATTAAGAGCCTATCCACTCTTACAAGCACTCAGTGGGGATATAAAGGCTTCATTTTTCACAGCCTTCCCCCTGGGGGCTCTTCCCAGGAACAACAGATTTCATCAGCATGAGGTGCCAGGGAATAATTTCGTAACTTAAAGTAAGAAGAGAAGAAGATAAACATCCAAAGATGTAGAAACTTCCTGAAATACTGCAGTAGTTTCTAAAAAGCAGGAAAGCAGAGGGAAGGAAGGAAGGAAGGAAGGACATGGAGGGGAAGCTTGCACTATTGGGAAGGTTTTTATCATGACAGCTGTGAGTGCCAGGATCCAGAGTCAGGGATATACCTCCCATTAATTACTACATTTTAAAGAGTCACCATTAGTGCAGGAAAGCTCTGAGCCAGGGCACTCTGCAGGCTGTTCTCTGACAGAACAGCACTGCTTATCTCCAGTTTCCATCTTTCCCTGGCATCCATCACTGGAGAGTGCAAGGAACAGGGCTGACATCACACAGTCATGTTCCCAGGCTGTGTGAGCAAATGGCACAAAGGGAAAGAGAACAAAAGAAAGTCAGGAGGCCAGAGCAGCATTTCTCATAATGATGCTGTTCAAAGCCCTCATTTCCTGTTTTTTAGATATTTTCTGATAAGTGAACCTGACAGAATAGTAGCTCAGTGAGATATAAATACACTTTCAATACTTGTCTAGTTCTGTGTAATTTAGGGGGTCTCTAGGAGCAGCCTTTAGAATATACACTGAAAATTTCCTCCTCGATTAGTATAACAGCTTCTGCCTACTGTACAACTTGAAGATTTGGCTAAGGTTTTGCTAAGCACAGAGAAATGAGCTCGTAGCCAGCGAGAACTGTGCCTCTGTACATACCTCTGCTCTGTTGGAGGAAGGACTCAGACACCTCACTCTAAAGTTCATCGCTCCTTTCTTTACTTTTACATAAGAAACGTGCATTTCAGATCATGGGCAAGGCATTCTATTTCCCTGATGGAGATTTCATTTCACACCTGAAAGGAACATCACAATTATAAAACATATGCAAGGTCAATAGTGGTGAGCACTGTGCAGGGAAGCACAGCACAGAGTAGAAAAGCACCAAAATGAGGTGTTTTATTCTCTAGGCATTACAGAATTTGAGTCCTAACATGAGGCAGACCTCAGGCTTCTTGTGATTACATTCTTTTTTTCGTAAATAATTACCTTTTGACTGAAATGTATTTTTCTTTATTCCCCCTTTACTTATACATATATGCTCCCCTGATAGGAAAGTGTTATTGAGCTGTGAATCAACTGCAGCCAGTGGAAGCAGTGAACTAAATAAACAGGAAAAAATATGAACCCTGATGGAGCAACATTCTAAATTTCAGGGTGTCTTCATGACACTGTCCAATAAAAAGAAGAAATAAATGAAAACCTTCTGCTTCAAAGAACTTTAACTCAGCCATGACTGTAAGTTTTCTTGCAAAGGAACGGAACTAATATTCATTACTGTAAATCTGGGGGACAGTTGTGCAGGTACAAGCATTCCACAGAAATTTTTTGTTTCCTAGGTGCAGGGAACTGAAGAACTAACCACAACCTCCACTGCACAGTTGCAACAACTGACCTGCTGGGCAGAACCATGAGAGTGAATCCTGTACAATGGTGATGCAGCTTTGCTCCAGCAGGTCATTAAAGCAAACATATTCCTGTTCTTCAGGCACCTGAGCAGTCCCACCGAATGCTTATGCAAGCCTGAAGTTAGGATATGCATATATACTCATCTTGAATTCATGTTACATCTGCTTTTTATTGTACCACAGGTACTTTTGAGCTCCCTGTGCCAGAATTGGACCACAACAGAAAGACATTTAACTATTTTTATTTTTACTGCCAGCATTTAACTATTGCTGTGATCATTTTCTTCCTCCTGAGTAAAATAACAATAAGCTTTAGCCATCAGGTACAAGCCACTAGAATCTCAAGTACCAGAACCCACTCCAAGAGGCATTTCTATTTTTCAGCATCCTTGTTCTCATCTTGAGCTATGAAGCAATCCAATATTCTCTAGAAAGAGAGTGATATTTTCTGTTATTATTGTACTAGCAGGTTCTGTACTCCAGGTGAAGGGATTGCATTTCACTCTAAAACTCCTTGACCTTCATTAGTGCTTCAGGGAGCTTGAAAGCCAGATGGAGTAACAAAAAATTCAATAAAATACACTAGTTCATATCTTTTTGGTTTTCTGAAACAACAGGGAAAATAATAGCCATCAGCTCTAAAGATTAATTTGAAATGAAATGCTTGGAGGCAAATAGATATGATAATTGCATTAAATCATATAATGCTTGTTTTTAAAAGGGACATGAAATCTTATAATTAAATCAACATCTAGATCATATTTTAAGTTATATTATTTTAGTTAATCTATTTGAAAATAACTTTGCAAATAAACAAGGCAGTCATTAGATATTGCAATTTAATCAGCACTTAATTTTGACATTAAAAAAAAAGTAGATGGAGGCTTAAAATAAGATTTTAGACATTCACAGACCAATAAAATATTCATCTGTATTATGACCATGAAGGTTTTCAACCTACCTGCTGTATTTGGTTACACTAAGTCTCAGGACCCTCATGCAGTGTATGTGTAATGCAGATTTAGTGAAGAAATAAGTTTTACATGCACAGGTAGAACCCTGCACCTGGAATGAGTGAGTAAAGCCCTGTATGATCATGGAAACCTAAGGGTAGAAAACACCTCCAAGATCATCAGCTAGTGTCTCTGCAAGAATTTTACTCCTGATCACATTTTGATATCCCCTTTCTGCTTCCACAGCACTTTACTTGTCACGTTATTGAACCAATGGCATAAAAACCCAGTTTTGCGCCAGTTTAAGTTGAATAGTAATCTGGAAATTATAACTACAATTTAAAAATGTTCCTGGACTTAATGGGAGACAGGGGAAGAGGAAAATGTATGTCACTAGCAGCAAATCTCTCCAAACCCAGAAGCTAAAACACTTCCACTAGCATATTCCATAGCTACACATATGTGTGTATATACAATGTGTGTGTTTAAGAACCTATAGCCCATTTTAAACTGCTTGGTAAGATCCAGACACAAACATATTTATCAAAGTTGTCCTTTCTACCTGGGAAATTTAGAATTTTTATTTGGCAATTTTATACACATCATCCATGCCATTTCAAATATCCCCTTTTCAGGAGCACCCAAACTCAAGCAACATTCATAATTCTTTAAGGAGAGTAATTCCATCTAATTGGTTTCATCTTCTTGTGCTGGTGTTTCCAGGACCACAACCACCCTACTGCCTGAATAAATTCCCATTGAAACACTAATCTTAAAGAAATTAGAATTTTAGTTAAAAGTTAGAAGAAAC
>PYHW01009817.1:530644-548605 GCA_013186435.1 Turdus rufiventris | reverse complement strand
AACAATTGCAACCAGAAACTCATTCTTTGCAAAACTGGAGTTGCCCCAAAAATCATTTGTATTGTCATTAATAAAAAGGTCAGGGCGAGGAAGACACACCTTACTTCCTCCTTTTAAGACCCCTCCCCACAAAAATGACCCCAGACTTAATTCAAGAAGCCAAACACGCTGCTTAATAGCCATTCAAGCTAATTACCATAGGAAGCAGGGGATGGGCAGGGCTGGTATTATGAATATGTATTTGTTTGAACCTTTTGTCTATAAATAGACTCTGTGAACACCTGTAATTTCGCAGTGTGTATTCGGGGGCTACCCCACGCTGCCGCCCAGCACTGAATAACCATTCACTTTCTAACTTTAAATGGTTAGAGAGTCTTTTGTCCATCACCATCCTGTTAGTTCTGTGGATCACCTGGCCCAAGCCCACATGACACAAGGCTTTCCTGGTCTTTCTAAGAGAAATATAAAGCTCCTGTAACTGCAGCCCAAACACAAATGACACTCTTCTTTTTTGCCCCTAAACTGTGGGATTACAAATTGTTTTACAGGAATGGTTTTGTATCACTGCAGGTTAATGCTAACCACCCATTACAGATTCCCTGCATTTAAAGGCACAACTTCCCCTAAGAGCTCCTGTTTACATATGAGTGACAAAGATTTTGGGAGTTGCAATGTTTTTAATTTGTCTGACTTCGAGATATCAAAGCCAACTGCTCTTCTGTTATTTTGAAGCCATCTGAATAAAAAGATGTTTGTTAAAGATAATGCAATTTAAAACCCTGTGTTAGAGCAGCAATTTTAAAACACATTTTTCATCTGATGCATCTATTTTATACAAGCCAAGTTTTTAAGCTAGCCAAGTTTTTAATACTCAGAAATATATATTAACTTATGGCTTTTTAAATGTCCTTATCCATATTAACCTAATTCTTCGTGCTTCTATTTGGCTGCAACAGCTTTTTTAGAATTGTTGTGTGCTCAGTAGCTCCATTTCAGATATTTCTGTAGAGAACTGCAAGGAACATTTCTGAGGCAAGTGCACAGAAATCCAGGTTTTAATTTGGAATGCTAAAGAACATGTTTTTTAAAGTTCTTTGGACTTTTTTTGAGGCTATTTAGGGCTCAGACCATAGCTATAAGTATGAAGCATGTGTGTTCTAGGGCAGAATTAGAATGGAAAAAGTATGTGTGAAATTCATAATTCATTAATGAATTCAAAATTCATAATTAAAAATTCAAATGTTAACTGAATTCACAATTTCATCGCATTTTCACCTCGGTTTGGGCTTGGGAAGACTGCATGTAAAAAAGAATGTTGAAAAGAATGGCAAAAAACTCTTTGATTTTTATATTATTGAGGGAGTAAGAGCGCTCAGTTTAAAAACCAGATACATACATACATGTATGTTTAAATACAGCAAAGCTGCAAAAGCAGTGATTTATAAAGATCCACATTCCACTTGTACACACAAGTCTATAAAAGCAAGATCATTGCTTGCTATAACTTTGACATTAATTATTTTCTATTATTGGTCTGGTTAGATGCTCTAGTGTTTGCAGGCAGAATAGCAGAAATTTGCATACAAATAAAAGCTGTGTAGTCATATTTTGTTCTAATTTCCCACACACATCCCTAAACAGCCCAGCATATATAAATTACAGTAGCATTTAGCTAACAATCTATGATGGCTACCTGCAATAACATAACCTGCTCGGGATTTAATTAAGCAAGTTCAAAACACGGAAATTAGAAGTAAGGAGCCACTAGAGAAGGATAAATTGAAAGAGCTGGCCTCCATTTTTAAGCACATATGATTTTATTACCTTTACTAAGAATGAGGGAATATACAAACAGAGAGGATAAACACTTATTGTTTATCTTATTTTTTCCTTTCCAAGACAGAAAAAAAATTACTTTGCTCTTAGTACTCCACCCTCTTTAGCACTTTGGAGAGGTCTTGAATTTTCATTCCATCAGTGATAAGGATATAATGTCTAGAAAGAATCATGTGAAAATTTTCCTTCTACTCTCTCCAAGGGTGTGGGGACTGGGTATGGAGAGACACAGCACAGTCATGGCATCTGACAGTGCATGAGGTTCTGTAAACACCACAAAATTGATATATATCTAGATATATATTTATTTATATATGATTTATAGATATATATATATATATTCCCCTATACATGGGGAATATTCTCTTCTTCTCACATTTATGCAGCACAGCATGAGCAGGAAAGTTTCCTTTAACACTAAGCCTGTTTTTCACTGCCTGTATCCCATTTATCAGAGTAAAACAGATAAATGTGAGCTAACTTTAGCTTAAAAAGGAATAACCACACATCCTTTTATTAGAGTAAGCCTCATGCTGTCTCAGCTCTGCGATTGCCAAAAGAGCAATTGTTCTGGTTTTACTTGGGATGGTTTTGATGTTTATGATGTCAGGTCATGGTGGACACAGCAAGATCTACCTCTAATGTGTCCCACTACAAGACATCTTTTTGAAGCTCAGAGGTAAAAATGAAAGACAGCAATTTTACCAACACCACTGTGTTTTTTAAAAGCTAACAATCTTTACACCCACTGCATTTAATTAGCTCCTCTTAGCAGCTGCCATTTTGTTTAAATTACAAATGTTAAAATTGAAAATAGTTTAAATCATTTATTGGCTGGGGTTGTTTAATTACATGCAATTTGGGGGTTTGGTTTGGTTCCCCACCACCACCACACCCACCCCCACTGTGTTTAATTTTGTGGGGCAACATTGCTTTAAGTCTTGTAGAAGTAAGTGATCGAGGAGAACCTACTTTGAAATTCCTCTCACTCAGCTAAACTTGTCATCTGTGTTGTTACAGAGAGTTAATTCCTTGCCACCATTACCTCAGAAGTCATGAGTTTGGGCACCTACAACAATCTGAGGTACCTGAGGTGAGGTAGACCAAGACTCCTCTTCATAGGTGAGGCAAATTTAGTGCTGGCCAAATTGCCACTGGAATTATTCACTCCTTTCCTGCTGTGACACAGGATTAGAAGGAAGGCAAAGCAGGCTCAGACTTTGAAGGGTATAACAAGAAACTTAATTAACAGAAACTAAAAGAAAAATACTAAGAATCTAAATAAAACCTTCAGAATACTTCTCCTCCCCTTACACCCTCTTTTCTTCCACACTGACAATAGACAAAAACAAATCAGTCAGTTTACCATCTCTAAAACAGTTTACTCCAGTTCACTTAGGGAAAGGAATGTCTCTCATCAGTCTATGGAGACTTCTCCACAATAAACAGTTCTCTCATGGCTTCAATTTCCATGAATAGCAATCTCCACACCCAGAAAATCTGCAATCCTGAAGTCCCTCCCATTTTTACAACCTTCCCACAGCTGAATTCCTGGGCCATGTCAACTTATGGGATGAAACCGTTCAAGCAAAGGTTCTCTTCATCTAACTCGGAGATCATCTCTTGGAACAGAGATCTTCTTCTTCTTCCCTTCCCCTTGAATAAAAAGGGTTTGTCACTGTTGTTCAGAGAGGAAAGACCTTGTGTGTGAAGGAAAACATAAAACTGTCACCAAGAAAGCAAATTAACCTCCACAGCTCCTCATTAATAACTAGAGATCGAGGACTCTGCAGCTTTGCAAAGTTTGTTTGTGCGATCCCTCGTCTGCTCTCTGAGTGTTGCTTTTCAGCTGGTACTTTATTTCCTTATTTATTTTTCTAATCCATGTTGCCAGGAGGCTGAAGTGACTTTGCAACAGCTTTCCTCCCAGGTATTCAGAATCTATTCCAACAGCTCTGGGGTATCCCTTGGCTACACACTCATTTCTAGGGGCAGATGCATCATCTACAACATACAGGATTTTAATAAGTGCAAATGCAGCGGGATTATAGATTGCATATCTGTTAATTTCTCAATATGTCAGCTTCAAATTGAGCTTTTGAACAGTCATTTATTGATACAACAAACAAAGTGGCTTCATCCTATAAATCAGTCAGCCCTTTTTACACCCAGAAGAACTGTGACGATGCCAAATCCTCTCCATCATGCTCAGACTGGCACTGGGGATGAAATGTTCTGTAAACTTACAGAATGATGACAGTGTAAGTGATCCAAGGAGTTACATGAGGACAAGGATTTCACTGGTAACAGTGTAAAATGATGAAACAACCCAAAACAGATACTTCTGAGCAAATAATGTGTAAAAGGGTTTACAAATCCCTTGAGGCTTATTTTACAAATTGGCTTTAAAATTTTTGTTCCGTATCTTCTTCACTTCCTATCCCATGTTCTATCTATATAGTACATTAACACAACACTCTTCTTCTAGACAGTCTTTCTTACAATAGAAGGAGATAGTTATTTGTGGAAAGAAGGAAAAAAAAGTTTCAAACTTGAAGAATCTGCAATAATTTTTCCACAAGCAAACAAAAAGGCTTGATAGAAAAAATGCAGAATAGTAAATCTCATAAAAATGTAAAAAGAGATATATAGATGGTCATAAACAGCACACTAGTATTGCAGTGTTTACATTAAAACCTCTTTCTAGTATTTTCTGCAATTCATAAATTTGCTATAGGAAAAGACCTTCATTGTCACTTATTATTTTGAAAAAGTCAGAAATACTGCAACGTAAAAATGTCTGGGACTACTTTACATTTTCATCATTTCAATTTTGCTCCACAAAGGGGGGAAAAACCCAACCACTTTTTAAACCCCTCCACATCTGTTTATTGAGCTAGAATTTAGTACAACTGTCTTCTGATCCACTTGCAATTTTGATGCATATCTTAAGGAAAATACATGAGTAGGACATCTGGCACTTTGGAGATGCTAATTTAATTTAATTCCTTAAGTTCAATTTTTGTCTGCACCAAAATAATCTGATATTTTGAACAGAAGCACTAAGGAGCTCAATGAATTTTTGATTCATTTTAGATTCAAAAAACATATGTTTAGTTCATAAGAATATTTCCATATTTATAGCCTTTTCCTGTATATTCTTAAAAGAAAATCATGTCAATAATTACAGAAAGGTCAAGGAACCATCGTTTAGCTTAAGTAGCAGAAATTCTACCTCTAGTATTTATGATGCAGAGTTGCAACTAACAAACTGCATTATCCAGAATTCTGGTTTTCCCCATTTCAGACCCCATTTCTGGGTTCTTTTTCTTTCCCTCACCACCTGTGAAAGCAGGGAGGGCACTGCAGCAAAGCAGGGACGGAACTCACTATTCTGCATAACTCCACTCCTCTTCCAAGAACCAAATTCACTCAGGTTTCATGCTCACCCTAATCACACCAGAGATAATTCCATTTGCATCGTTGTTTTCCATTACTTAATAACAAATGTCTCATTCCATAACTGCAGCAGGACTCTATCGATTCCCTGGTTGCTTTGTTATTTGTGGGACATTTCACTCAAAGCCCTAAATTGTATTTATAGAGTTCTCACAGCTCTATTACTTGTGTCTTTTGCATGAAATCAAATCAAAGATGTTCCCAGACAAGCAGGAACCACCAGTTTGGGTAATAGCAGCTAACACTCACCAGAAAGGCAGCGGACCAAGAGGATGTGCAGATTTCTTCCACCAATAAGATCCTCACCAGTGCTCACAGCACAGCCCTTCCCTGCATCCCCTTGTCTCTGCAATTATAGCTAGAGTAAGGAATTACTCCTCAAGTTAAGGATAAGGCAGCATTGGGACATAGCAGGGAAGCAGCTCATGCTGATATTAAAAAGCTGCAAAAAGGAGCTTTGAGCAACCTGGTCCATGGCAGAGGGTTGGGACAGAGCAAGCTTTAAAACCCCTTCCAACCCAAACCACTTCATAATTCTGTAACAGTGCATTACAAGTGTACCCTTGGGCAGGAGCAGTTCAGAGCAAGCCTCACATTTACCTTCTCTTACCTCCTAATCTGGAGAGGAACTGCAGGTTCCAAAAAGCAGGGACACACTTGGTTTGGGAAGGGAGTGATTTAAATAAGAGAGGTTTAGGGGCTGGGAGTACAGGGTGTGACCCAAATTGCATGTCTGACAGGCAGGAGCCCTGACCCTCACCTGGCTGACACAGGGCTGTGTTCTAGAAAGTCAAAACTTCTAGAAAGAAGTGATCAACCATTCCTTTCTGCAGCTTGTGTTGCTGGAATCTCTCTGCCATACTGATATCTTCCTCTATGGAAACTTCCACAGCATCCCCAAATTTAGTGTGCTGAGAACAGGGCTGTCCATCTCCCCCATTTATTTATATATTTGCTCTTTTTTTTTCATATTTTCAGTAAAAAGGTAAGGAAGGGGAAAATGTTGTTCTCAAAAGCTTATCATGACAAGAAATGCCACACAGCGTCCAAACACATTTCCTTAAACTGGAAATCCCACATTTCCAACAGGGAATGCTGAAGAAAAGACTGTGAGAGAAAATAGGATAGGATCTCCATTTTTTCCCTAATGTACTCACCTTTTTTTCTGGCTATCAGCAGTTGCAGGCTTGAACTTTATCAGTGCTGCTGTGCAATATCTGTTTTCATACTGATGCACTTCAGGGAATCACAACTGCTCAGATCCATTCTGTAAATCCCATGTACCTAGTGAGGAACAGGGATTTGGTTTGGCTCAAATGACAGCAATCAGGGGGCTTCAGCAGAAAGATCTGACCCTGCCTTTGTTAACATAAACCAGCAATAATCCAGTAATCTGACACGGCAAGATATATTTCATAAATCAAGAGCTGAATGCCTTCATTTCTTCTGCCTGCTGAACTCCCAGAGCCTGAACCCAAGGTGAGAGATCCTGGCTGTAGTGAATTTAATAGCAATACTCCCACTGACTTTGTTGGGTCCAGGTTTTCACTCCCTAAAGCCACAGGGGTTTTAAAACACTTTTTGGCATACAGAGAAAAGGGAAAGTAACTTATTTGGCTTTTTTTTTTTACAGTAATTCTGGGCACTGTTCTATATTTTCTTAGAATCAATTATAGTCTCCTCCACTTCCCTTGACTATTGACTGTTTTGTGATTGATGTATTATTTCAAGTAATATAGAAAGCCTTATGCCTATTTATTGACAACATGCTAAGTTAGGTTCCTTTCAGGCAATTCTCCAGCTTGAAAAACCAAGTGCTAACAGTGAACTCCAGACATCTCAATACCACAGGCGGTTATCATTTTGAACATAAATGAAGATATTAATCAGCTAATCACTAATCCCTGAAACCTCTAACTGCAATATTGGCAGATCTTCTCAAAAACTATTTCCAAGCTTGCATGCCTGTTGTTGCATTTGCTTAAGGAATCATCCATCACATAAATGGCTAGTTAGTGAAATGAACTAATTAACAAAGAAATTAAATGGAGAGATAAATCTCAAGCTCAAGACTACTGAGCTGTTGCCGTCCTCTTCCATCCAGAGCCACAAGAAAGGCTTAAACTTTAAAAATACTGCTTTGTTTTGAAAGCCTTTTATACATGTGAAACATGTGCCATTTAATCCCTATTCTATCATGCTGGACAACCATTACATTCATTGCATAAAATATATGTAATACAGTATCAAATACAGCTGTCCTCCTCTAAGCCCCTCTTCCTCTTGCTTTCTACCTGAAAACCTTGATTTGCTTTTTAAGATCAATTTAAGAACTATTCCTGTGCATGCTTTTGAACTATTTTATTAATTTATTATTGATTTCTTGTTTGTCCCAACTTTTCTGTAACATCCAGTAGATATATATATATTTTTGACTGGTAATCTTTTATGGAAAACCTGGATTCAGATTAACATTTTAAGCTAAAACTAGCAAGGCAATTGCTTCCATTTCTGCTTATGTTAATAAATGAGAGTATCTTGTTGAAAGCAGTAGGAAACAGATGGACACTTTGTCAAAGTGTGAAGCTCAATGATTTGGGTGATAACATATGCATATGCGTGTATATATATCCAGATATAACTGAATAACAACACTTTTAACCTCTAATACTCCAATTTCTTTATATAGTAATCACTATGGTTTTTTTTCTTTTCCCCACATAAAAACTACAGATTTATTGGAGGGAAAAAAAAAAAAAAGAATGATAGGATCACAGAGTAAGCTTATAGCAGGACCCATAACTGAACCTTTTCCTCCGAGTTTCAGCCCAAAGTTCTGTGAACTGAAAACTCAGGGGAAAACGTGGTATTCCATGAAGCATTGGAACTGAAAATAGACACACACCCAAATTCTGTAAAAGGATAAATGATGAATTTATGTTCTTAGACCTGAGCAGTTTATCTCTGATTTAGCTCACAGTGCATCAAACACGTTAATGGTGTTTTAACTGACATGATGTGGGAGTTACAATAACACTGCCCAGCATTTAGCTTACTAATGGCTTCTTAATTACAAAAGAGTATTAAGGCTTCATAGGAAGCTGCACCCTAATGCTCATGGCCCCTTTTATCCCACTTGAGCATTTCAATATTAATGATTGTTTTAATCTCACCATTATTTCATCCAACCCTATCTTTGACAATTCCTCAGTTCCTTATTTTGAGTATCTCAGCTACAGTGTTGATACTCATACTAATCAGTCTCTCCTGGCATCTGCAGTGTCAGCTTGGAGCCGATTCAGGAAAAGCCACAAAATCATAACACTACAGTTTCTGTAATTTTCTGCTATTTAGGATGCATGTAACTCAACTTCTGAGCTTTTAAAGATGCATCTGTAAGGCCTCTCACTATCATTTTGAGGGGAAAATAAAAATCTCAAACCACACTTGTGTTCATGATATACAAACAATTCTGTTTCCTCCCATGAACTTACAGTATTTCTTCTTCATAACAGTGATAGAAGAAAACTTTAAAGTTCAAAAGAGGTAAAAGGGAGATATTGGTTCCTCTGATTCAATATCTTGTATCAGTTTTCTTTGTGGACCACTATCACCTGATACAGATGTCTTTATTAAAACATCACATCCATCTTGGACTCTCTCAATCTCCCCTTTGTTCATGATCATAAAATGGTTTGGGTTGGAAGGGACCTTAAAGATCAACTCCCCTGCCATGGGCAGGGACACCTTCCAATATCCCAGACTGCTCCAAGCGCCATCCAGCCTGGCCTTGAACACTTCCAGGGATGGGGCAGCCACAGCTGCTCTGGGCATCCTGTGCCTCGCCACCATCAGAGAGGAGAATTTGTTCCTAATACCCGATATAAATCTACTCACTTTCCATTTAAAACTTTTCCTCTTTGCCTTGTCACTCCAGGCCGTTGCCCAAAGTCCCTCTCCTACTCTTGGAGCACCTCCAGGCACTGGGAGGAGCTCTAAGTTCTCCCCAAATCCTTCTCTTCTCCAGGATGGCCAACCCTGACTCTCAGCCTGTAAACCAGAAATATCTCAACCATGTTGAGTTAGTCTGCTACAAAAGCATGGTAAGAATCACAAAATGCAATAACCACCTCAAAAATCTATTTCAATAACCACCTCAAAAATCTATTTCTTCTATTCAGGACACAGGTAGGATCACATGTAGCACAAATTCTTAAAACCAGTAAGACAAGCAAAATCAAGAGACAGTTTTCATTTTCCTTTGATCTTCCACACTGACGGAATTCAGAAACCAGCAATAAAAATATGTCAGCTGTCAAACAGAATAAAAGGTCTTGTTTACTGAGCAAGGCCCAGACTATCAATAGTCATCAAGGCTCTGCTTCCCAGACAGAAATGATTTGCAAACCACCCCAAGAAAAGCACTAGCTCAAGGTAAGTGGCTGTGCCCAGCACATCAAATTGAACAAGCTGCACCCCCAGCATTCCAGGTCTGTGCACCTGTACATGGGTCACAATACACCCAACAGTTCCCCCAGGGAGTGCTGATTTCAGCTCTTGTCATAGCTCGCTGCTGATTGCTCTCTAATTTCCTCAGCCATGCATCAGACAAAGCAAATTTGCTGCTCCAAGATGTGCAAACCCAATAGTTTTCATTACTTTCACTTCCCTGCGTGGTTCTGGGTCTGCTTTTTGTGCTGCTGTAGCAAAGGTTACAGCTTTCTGCAGTCCCTCTTTCCCATAGCATACCCGAAGAGATTGTGAGGCAACAATTTATTGTGCTCATCCGTTGTCCAGCAATGGATGCCTGCAAGGACAGAAAGCTCTCTGCTATTGATTTCAAACCAAACCTAGTGCAGGTGAAATTCAGATTGTGCTCACTATCACCACTGATTGCAGAGTTTTCTTGGGGTGTGTTTCCATCAAGTCATTGAAAGTCTGTATTTAGGACTAACCCTTCCTGTACATCCCATTTTTGCAAATCAAGACCTTAACCAGGAGCAGCTCCCAAACAAAAGCATCTGTAGGACAATTGTTTTGATTAATCTTTTTATAACAGTAGAGATGGCATGGAACAAAGTCAAGCCAAAAAGAACCGATACAAATGTCAGTGATTTATAAAGACAGAACTCTTGATTAAGATCAAGGCACACCAGAAAACAAACCAAATCATATTCCTGGAGAGCCAGAGCACATAACAGAGATTTTATTTCACCTGTAATATGTGCAAGTTAGAGGATTGCATGGATGTGTTTAAAAGATACGTAAAATTTCTCATATCACTTAACTAACTTTTGTATACAAGACAGGCAATCTATGTGACTGGGAGGGGTTTTTTTTAGATTTCTGCTCAGATTTAAACTAAGAATGTGCCACTGAATTATCACAAAGCTTGAACATAAACCATAATTGACAATTTGGCAGATTTTTTAAGCGTATATGAACTGAACACCAAAGCAAGGACAGCTCATCTGGGTCTGTGTCAGCAGCAGAATTTGATGACAGCAGCAAACTGTTTTTATGGGGAAAAGGAGTTTTCTGCAGAGCTCTTATCCCCAAGATAATATAGGCCTTGTTATTTCACAAGTCTTGAATAAGAAGCCAAAGATTTTTTTTCCTGTTCTATTAAGGCAAATTCACCTTAGTAGCACTATAAAATATAATGAGCTTTTTGTTAACTTTGCTGACTTAGGCTAAAGAGATTCCATTTGTTCCTAATACCTTGACATGGTTATGGCCAGTCTAACAAAGAAATGCGTTCTCTGTGGCAGCTGCATCTTTCCTTCAGCATTTTTGAAAATACTGTTTTGCCCATAAGTATAGAAATTTGCATCCTGTCAAGGGTTGGAACCAATGAACAGGAATATGCCTCCAACAGAGCTTCCCAGATGGGAATTTTTTTGGTATCTGCTATTTTTGTACTCTGCTAATTCTTTAATATCTGTATTAAGACGTATATTTTTACTTCTCTCAGGTACCACTACAGGAAAATGCAAGAAACTTCAAAGAGATAATACAGAACATTTACTACACCCAATTGAATCCAAGAGTGCTCCCTATGAGATATCAATCCATTTTGCTGACACCTGCCTGTTAGGAACAATGTAACGTGTTATTGTGACTGCCATTCAACCATCCTCCTACTCACAATGCTGCATGTCAAGTGCTAAAATAATGCAGGGCTTCTTTCAGGGGTGCCTTGACTTCCACACAGGCTTCACTTTTAGTTACAGGCAGAATTTGCACTCAGCACCCCCCTCTCCTATCAGCAGCTTTGCTGAATTGTTGCGTTCTCCCCACGCTTGTTTTTGTTTGAAATTTCTCTTAAAGTAAAATTTCTGTTCTGTTGTAAACACTGAGACTGGAGTTTCAGGCATGAAGATGATTTTTGGATCTTGCTCCCCAAGGCTTTTCTCACCATGCCCCCTAAGTCCATTTAGTGCACATCAGACTGGCTGAGTTTTAGGGTTGCTCTTTATTCTCCAAGAGCTCCAGAAGAGGCAGTGGCATTGCCAGCTCTTACCTGGAGGTGCCGAGCTGCTCCATCATGACCTGGTGGACACCAAGGGAGTCACTCTGGGAGGTTTTTGTGGCATGTGCACAGGGTCATCACTCCTCCTGTGATGTGTCAGCTGCTCTGCAGACCAGAGGAAAGAAACCATTCTTAGCACACAGTCTACACAAACACAGCTCTCAGTGTCATTTCAGACTAAGACAGGCAGCCCAGCAGGGAAAAGCCTTGTACTCCATCATGAGCTCCCTGAGCCTGGTGGCAGGGAGCAGCCCTTGGCTCAGTCCTCCTGCATCACACAGCTCCAGGGAAGGGCTCATCTGTTGTCATGCAAGTTGGTTTTAACTAGGCACAGGCATGTAAAACATCAGCTTGGCTCCAAGGGATTCCCAATTTATCCAGGAGGCAGCAGCATCCCCTTCTACACGTGGAAGGGGCTGCAAGTGAAAAATGCATGCAGCAAATCCCTGCCACAGCCTGCACTGCTGAGAGCTGGTGCAAATCACAGGGAATAACACCAGCTGTACTTAGTGCAGGCCACTCCATCATCTGCTTTACACCAAAGCCTTCATGTTACACCTCGCTTGGTTGATCTCCTCTTGCTGACAAAGAGAAGCAAGGAGAGGAGAGGATCCTGGAGAGGTGCTGCAACAGAACCAGATGGCCCAACTCTCCCAAGCCTTGGCATTGTGTCTCTTTCTGCAGCTTGGGTATTTTTATCTCCTGCCACCCCTCCTTGGTCCCATCTGCACCTTCCTCTTTCTCCACGTCTGGCACGTTGTTTTTCAGCTCAGCTTCCCCAGGCAGAGCTGCTTATGCTGTCGTGTTCCTCACAGTGAGCTCAGCAGACCAGGGGATGGAACTCCTCTGGCTTTCTTGACAATATTACTGAGGAGAGCAGAGATCCCCAAGACTGCTTCCTGGGAAGGGGAAAGCTCTATGCTGAGCTTTCAGGTGGGTTTTTTTGNTTTTTTTTTTTTTTTAGAGCCTTTACTCCCCACCTTTGCCTGCCCATTTCCCAGCCAGGCTGGGTCTTGTCTCTCATCTGTCCCTCCCATCCAGCCCCTTCTCACACATCTACCAAAAACAAAGGGCAGAGCAAAGGGAATTTCTTACTCTTTGCTCTTGTCCAGCATGAATCATGAAAAAGAAAACCCACATAAAATTATTATCCCACTGCTTTAGCTGCCAGCCGGGGCTGACTTCAGTGGACAGATGTTTCCCTGCATCAGTTGGTGATCTGGTAGTCAGAAAAGGACCCTAAAACCCCCAAATTTATTCTTAGTTTCAGTTGCAAAGAATGCTCTAAAAGTAAAACAATGAAATAACGTTGGTTTTAGTGGCATGGCAAATAGATTTATATTGTTCATATATTCAAATGCATTCTCTAAATTTAATTTCTATGAAGTTCTGCCTTCATATGAATATTATTACATACCAAAGATAGGATCTCTGACTCTTTAGCCCATTTACTCAGATTTAAATTAGTGCCTTGCTTTTAATCCTCCCTCTGCTTTTATTGCTTTCATTGAACAATAGGGAAGCCTACTTGTAGTTAATTTACCACCTGAAGACACTAAATAAAAGTTGCAGGGCCTCATTCATTAAATCTCTCCCTAAGACTGAAGACACTAGGCATACAGTCAAGGCTATGTTTCTGTTAAATATTTTCACCACTGAAATTAGAGTATTTATCCAAACAAACTCCCTATGGGGGAATCCAACATAAACCAGCTTATTTATTGGTGAGTGTTAAGTCAGGTTGGCAGTACTGACCCTTGTGTGGCTCTCCAAAGCACATTATTATATTATTTCCATTCTCAGTATCTTATTTTAGCAAATACATAAATCTGGCAAATTGTCTCTTGTGTGTTACCTCCTTTATTGTCTGCCTGTGACTAAAGTATTCTGATCCTCTCTAAGAGGAAGAAAATTAACTGTCCAAAAGGAAGCATCCCATGCCCTGTGTGCTGCAGCTTGCCCCAGGCTGTATCAGTGACCCAAAACCATTTCTCACAGCAGCCCCACATGCAGCTTGGGTGCTCAGGGCTGCTTCAGGAGCATTCTCTGCCTTTCTGGGCAGTCCCTTTGTTCCCATAAAGAACAGAGACTATATTAAGCAGAAGCCATATCAGCTGGAAGTTCTCTACTTACACAAAACGTGAAGTTTGTAATTTTTAATCTCCCCAGCACAGGACTTTAGGAATCTGAAGTGTCTGCAGATGTCACTATTGTGGTTTGCAAGTACAAGGTCTCTCCCGTACCTCACCTGGACATCTCCTGCTTGATGCTGATGATGTAAGTCCTGTTAGTCACTTGGATGGTGGTAAAGGGGCTCTTTCTTGGCTGCAGAAATGTCAGAAGATATGCACTGAACACAGCTGATTAAGAGAATTTTTGGTCTACATGAGATTCTGACATTTTGAAGTTTACTTCTTTTCTAATCCATAACATTTGATGTCCCAGAAAACAGATGATCTGTACAACTTTCCCTTTGGACAAATATTAAAACACAGTTTCCAAAATTAATTTGTTCCCTCAAACCTCAGCAGCTGCTGACTGAAAAGGCTTTGTTCCTTAAAATATGATTTGGCATAACATAACCTAACAGCATACCCTAGTCTATTATTGAGGTTGAATTGTCAAATGAATTGTGTCAATGTAAATTAAATGCTGGGTTTATATTTTTTCCCTTAGAAAAAATTTCCACTCATCTTCAAACTTTCTCATGAATTCAGAAGAGACATTTTCAAAGACGTTTTGTTGTTATTGTTTATGAAACGTCAAACTTTCCTGCAAAACACTGCAACATTTTTCCAACATCTTTTTCAAGCTGAGCACAAGAAATACTGCTGAGCTCCTGGTTCTATTATCTCAGATTCAGCTCTCTGACAGCATGGAGAATGGCTCCATAAGTAACAAGTGCTTTCCCACCTCATTGGATACACAGCAAATACCCAAGATCAAGTGGTTTATAATGTGCCCATCAGTCCCAAGTGATTTTTTAGTAGCCTTGACAATCAAACATTGCTACATAGGAAAATTTCTGCCAGGCTCCATATGGCTTTACCTAGCTGAGAGTGAGCACTTATCCCTTTGACTGAAGGTCAGCATCATGCAGCCAGATTATTCTGCATCTATTCATGGGGATGAACGTGCCCAAAAATCCCAGCCTGGACTGGGTCTGTGTGATCCAGTGAGCAAGAACAAGTGTTCTGTCCTGTCACAGAAGCACTGGTACAGAACTCACAGTCCAGGGGCCACCAAATCTATTTGACTGAGTCTCTTAAAGCAGAGTAGGCCTTGCTCACACCCTCCTGCAGAGGAATAAATGTGGGAAGCTGTGAAAGCAAACCTAAGAGGATGGGACCCCAAAATGTTGAAGCTCAGTCACAAGGGAGGACGGTCAGACTCTGCCACCCCCTTTGGCTATTAACATGTCATCATTCTGAACACAGAGTTAAAGGACATACCATGAGCTAGAAGATGTTTTACACCTTGGGCACTTCCAGGGATCCAGGGGCAGCCACAGCTTCCCTGGGCTCCCTGTGCCAGGGCCTCCCCACTCTTAGAGGAAAGAATTTCTTCCCAATATCCCATCTAACCCTGCCCTTGTCAGTGGGAAGCCATCCCCCCTGTCCTGTCACTGCAGGCCCGTAATGTGACATCTCATCCTCATTGGCTTGGCTACCTTTCATTTTTAATGTCCTGTATTATAGATTTTTTCCAGCTTTATCTTTCTGGCTTCTAAATTAGGCTCAGCTGAAAGCTTGACCTCTGCCCTCCCAAAATTGATATTATATGTTGCCCTGTCCTGCTGTACAATTTTGATTCTTTTTGATAGACTTCTCAGGCAAAAATAAAGCAGCAATATTATATCTGAGAACTGTTTACTAATAAAGGAAGATAAGTGTTCCTATGGAAAGGGGATGGAAAAGGAAGCAAAGAGGGGAAAAGAGAGACAGACACAGAGAAACAGAAGAAAGGGACAGCCCCTGCAGTACACCTATATACACAATTTTTCAGCTCATGTATAACAAATGTTGAGGCATAAATCAAAATCAGATTGGCCCCTCTCACACGTACATCACCATAAATAAATATTTATACACATAAACTCATTCAACTATATTTGTGCCACAAAAAAAATCCAACTCTTTAAAGTTTTAATACTGACTATGGCAATATAACAATGAAAAGTGTTGAAAGAAAAACAGTCATATATAAACAGTGGTATTTGAGCAAACTCATGCAAGCTAAAAAACGGATGGTAACACAAACCTGTATTTTGTTTGTACCAAAACTCTGCAGATATGACATCTACGATGGAAAGAAAAAAACAAACATTTAGTTGACCACCTGGTGGTAGCAACAGTTGATTTAGTTAATAGAAATGGCATTAGTTTTATTAATACACATTGTTAACATCCTCTATAAAATCTTATTAAAAAGCATGTCACAGTTGGAGAGGATAATGGGATTTAAAGATGTTTATAAGCAATGTGATTTACCAATATGTTCTTATTAAAATCAGCATTTATTTTCTCATTACAGTTCTATCATTGAACCTGTCCGCCCACATTTTGGTTCAGTTATTTATGGCCAGAGTTTGTTATGCCACATCTGAGCTTAAAACAACTGTGACTAGATATTTTCATCCAAGTCCAGTAGGAAGGCTTGGAGGTTTAAACATCAACTGGGTAAGTTCTCTGTACTTCATGCCCTCCAAAGACCAATATCTTTGCTGGATTCTGTGAAGCCCTCACACATTGTGTATCTCAGAAATAAAACCAGAAAAAGTTCTGACTTTACCTTTTCACTTTCTGGAATGAACAGTAATTAAACTAAGGATTTCTTAATAATACTGTTTCACATATAAACATGCAAATATTATTTATATCCAGCAGCTACTAATATATTTCTAAACCATTTTAATAAATTACTGTTAAATCAACTTTTCCAAATGCGAACAAAAGAGAAATTCTCTTCATGAGCATAGAGCCATCACAGTCCAATTCAGTAATAACAGCAATTTCATACTGATATGAATTTGTTTAAAAGGTGACCTAGACAATGAAGCAAGTATAATTAAATTGGAAACAGCTAATTCAATAAAGTACTGATGTCAAAAGTAATAATCAGGGGAAATTTTAGTGCAACACTCATCTGCAGAAAGGATCATTTTAGAATAATGGTATGCTTATGTGAAGAAATTTAAAATATAAAATGTCTGATGATGGGTGATTGAAAAATAAAAGAAAAAGGGGTTCATGATAATAGGAACAGAGACACAGAATTGCTATCATTAATGTGTTGCCACTGGTTATAAAACAAAGAAACCTCATTGAATTTGATTAAAATATCTGCTTCCTGTCTTGAAATGGTTAAGTACAATTAAGTTTCACCCAACCTGAGCATTAAGAAGTGCTCTATTAAATAGGTATTATGTTTTCCAGGAGACAGCAGTCACTGCACACTCAGGGCACCAACCATTCCCTGTGCATGAGGAGAGCTCAGTCCTGCCCAAAGCTGCACTTCATTGCCCACAACACACAGGGCAAGTTCTCAACCTCTCCCATCTGTTTCTGCAGAAAATCAAGGCTAGCTTAACGTTAATTCAGTCTGTTGATCTGCTGGCCCAGCACACTTGTTGAGCTGAGGTCAGTGTGAAAAATACCCAGCAGAGCTCGACACCAAAGGTCAGGTTCCTCTGCCCACTCTTCAGCCACCAAAGCGGAGTTCACCTGTCCAGCTAACAGAGCCTTTTTCAATCAGCTTCTGACTGATCCAAGGCAGGCAAATGAGATCCTATTGGCCATAAAAAGTCTCTGGCCAATTCCCACTCATGAGGTTTATCTGATTTTGAAGCACCACCACCCATTTTCCTAGAAAAAATCAGTTCGTGTATGAAGTAGTTCATATATGTGCACGCACATGGGAGAACAGCCTGTTTAAAGTAATTAGCTGAGCTGTAAAGAAAGATGTTGCTCCCTTAACCTGTTCTGTGTGAGACTTGCATCAAGCTACAGTCCCAGAAGTGAAAACAACTCACTGCTCTAACCAAGGATGAGTGTGAATGATCCTGGTGTGAACTATGGAAAGGCTGACCTGGAACAGACTGGACAGAGCAAAAGGAATAAAATAGGAATTTATTG
>PYHW01009817.1:486433-522835 GCA_013186435.1 Turdus rufiventris | reverse complement strand
AGGTTGTACTCTGACTTTGTCAGGGTTTGGGGTTTGTTTCTTTGTAGTACTGTATTTCTATTTTAATTTCCCTAGTAAAGAACTGTAACTTCTAATTCCCATATCTTTACCTGAAAGCCTCTTGATTTCAAAATTCTAATAATGTGGAGGGAGGGGCTTTACATTCTCCATTTCAAAAAGAAGCTCCTACCTTTTTCAGCAGACACCTGTCCTCCAAACTAGGACACATATTTATCAGAGGAAGCTGGAGATTGCCACTGTCCCAGTGGTGCTTCTGATCTAATTCACCAGGCACTTCTCACAATGTAAGCTGCAGCTCATGAGCTGCTGGAGAGCCAGCAGAAGAAGAGCAGCTCACCCATTTCCATAGAAATGGCCTCATTGCTATGCAGACTCAGCATAATTCATGGGAAGGGATTGTCAGCTGAAAACAGGGGTCCTGCTGGCAATGCCCTTCTGTTTATACACAAAGAAATTCAACTGCAAAAAGATTTAGGAAATAAGTTTTATATCAGTGAGGTGAAGCTCACCTGGGCTCACTACAAAAGCACCACTGAGGTGCAGAGTACAGGAACAGCATCACAGAACCATAGAATGGAAAATGACTTAAAAACTCAACTCATTCCACCCCACTGCCATGGGCAGGGACACCTTCCACTATCCCAGGTTGCTCAAAGCCCCAACCTGGCCCTGAACACTTCCAGGGATGGGACAGTGACGGCTTCTCTGGGAAACCTGTACCAGAGCCTCATCACTCTCACAGAGGACAATTCCTTCTCAGGACAAAAAAAAATAAGCATAAAAGGCAGTTTTAAGAAGGAGTGAATATCATAAAAAAGCATATTTAAAATCCAAATTGATGAGACATAAGAAAAAAATGCAGCTTATTCTTATAATTACAGCTGAAATCAGCATACTTACAAGGAAAAAGCTGTTAGTCCTCATTTCCATTTATAAGGTTTTGTCTGCCTGGTGATGTTTGCTCGTTTTGTGTTTCATCACTTTTCATTTAGAAAGGTTTTACCCAGAGACTGCACAGATGACTGAGTTTAAGATTACATCAAATAAAAAGAAAAATGATTGTACACAATCCACAAGTTGCTGGTTTACAACCCCTACCTTACAAAAATGCATCACAAATATCAAAGAAATGGGTTTGTCTGAGGTTTTGTTGCAATTTTCCTGTTCTGTCTTAGTCAAACAACAAAATTGCTCACAGTATTTTGCTGATATTAGTTATTTTCTGCACTTTAATTTCACAGGTGAAATATTCTGAACTGTTTTCCTAGAATAGCTATATCGAAAATGAAAAAAAAATCTCCTTTTTGAAATGGTTTTTAAAGAGAAACAAAGATTTAAATAAGTGAACTTTTATAGATACATCCTAGTCAATCTCTTAGAGGAAATTAAGGTCCTTCTCAAAGTTTTACTTAGAAAAAAGGAGAAAGCAAAATTAATGGAATGTGAAGGAAAATTTATTTCTTCCTAGAGCACGACTATTTACAATTTTAAGTGTTGTGAGGACACAGTACGGCAGAGATGCTCTTGCTTAGCTACTCCACTTTGTTTGCAAGACACTTAAATCTGAATTTAATTGTAATTTGAATGATGATTTAAGTACAACCACCTTACTGAAACAGTGACTTAATACCTGTGGTTTTCCCTGTAAATTTTGGCTTTTTGTAGTATCAAGTTTCCTGCCAGGTAATGATGGCCATCTCCAATCTTGGCACTGAACAGAATTATATATTCAGCTAAAAGTAACTTATTTCACCAGCTGAAGGGCAAAGTTAATTATGAATGTCCTAACACACAGTGTAAGTTCCTTAAAATTAATTCAAAGAGGACATACAGTTTAATTCTAAGATATGGGAATAGATTTTTTTCCTATGATTCTGCTACTTAAGATACTTATATTCTACATTCTATTTTCCATTTCAATTTCTGCTTCACTGATAACTTCTCAAGTGCCAGTTTCTATTTCTGGCACTTTCACAGCACAGTTTATTAATTAACTATAAATTTACATGTACATACACACACTAATTACCTGGGAATCTCCAAAAAATCAGCACAGGTTTATGTCCTGGGCATAAATGTTTTCCTGTTTTACTGATTACCCCAAACCTTCAATGCACACCCTCACTCTAAAATATTATAAAGCTACACCTGATCCACAGACTGGGAAATTTGTGAGGGGTCTGTCAGAAGGGAAGGGACCTGCGTGAGCAGCTTAGACCACTGATATGATTCCTGACTTAGTTCCAACACATCACAAACCCCTGAAATCAAGACAACATTTTTTCAGAGTTAAAATGTAAGTTCAGAAGGTCACACTTCTACTATAAAATTCAGCTTAATTAAAACAATATAAATCTGTGAGGATTGGAAGAAGCATCAAAACACTGAGATAATTTTCACTGTGAGAGATGTTGAGAAATGCAGACCTATACAATTTATAAATACTCCCAAGAGCTGAGTCTGCAGAATTGTTGGAGTTGAGCATATACTATCAAGAGATGAAAGAAAATTGATTGTATTTATGAGACATGGCAGCCTCTACATGCTTTTCTTGAAACTACTTGTTCATGGGCTAGAAGCCTCTGTAAATGTTGTGATAAAATAAGTGCCAGAATAGGGAGCAGTCATGCATGTGATAGGAAAATTCACTGGTGTGGCAGAGGAATACATATGAGTGCTTGCATTTGTTTGTTTGCTTGCTCATACTTTTCACAGCAGAAAGAGTGATTATACTGGATGCTCTGAAACGCTTAAAATACGCAGGATTTTGCAAAATATCTTTGTAATTGTAAAGAGGAGATGTTCTGCTTTCTTTTAAGGGTGATTATAGAAAATTGGCCATGGCAATTTAATATCCTGTGTTATGTGCCTTCATCTCTCCCCATTCCCTGCTAACCTGCTGGAAAAGGTTGCTGTTGATTTATGCTTTTGTTTGTGAATTACACTGTAGAGTTTCAGAGGCAATAAGAGCTAGAAAATTGCTTCTTACAGTCAATGACCTCCTTGTAGTTTACTTCCTTATTTTATCATAATAGAGACATTCACTTGATGGAGATTTCCCTACCAAAGAGAAGACTCTGATCCTTGACCTTAATGAACATGTTTTCCTACCTGCTCACAGCATTACAAGTATTTCAGTGGCAGCCAACTTTGAGCAGAGATTTAAAGATGGTTTGTTATTCAGTGATAAAAGTGCAGTCTACTGAGATAACTACTGCTGTTAAGAAAACAATGGTTTATCCTTTAGATTACAGTACCTCTCACATAAACTTCCATTTCTCTTCCCCAGCAAATTCATCTTCTAAACAGGACCAGCACTGCTTGATCATTGCTGTTAAGGCTATTTATCTGTAGCTCAGAATGAAAGAGAAGTCTCTAACTAGTGCCCAAATCCTGAAATCAGTGGGAGGCTTTTCCTTGACTCCAGGAGGATCTGATCCATCTCTAAATGCACAGAGCAATCATATTTTGTACAGAGGGTACAGGTACAGAGGGCTGCTGTCCTGTCAGCAGTGCTCATGTACATGAGGACTAATATCACCACACCTGAGCTAATGGAAGTGCTTTATGGAACCATTGAGTCATTATAGTCAGACCTGCAGAATCACTGAGTCCAGTGGTTAGCCAGCACTGTCAAGTCCACCACTAAACCATGTCCCCAAATGCCACTTCTAAATGTTTAAATATCTCTTGAAATATTGCTTCAACAGCTTCCCTGGCCACCCTGTTCCAGTGCTTGACCACCCTTTTCTGTGAAGAACTTTCTCCTAACACCCAACCTAAACTGCCCCTGGCATAACTTGGGACCATTTCCTCTCATCCATTCTTCATCACTTGGGAGAACAGACTGACCCTGACCTTGCAACAGCCTAGGAGAATCACAGACTCTCCTGAGTTGGAAGGGACGCACAGGAATCACCAAGTCCAACTCCTGCCCCTGCTCAGGACACGCCAAGAGTCTCACCATGTGCCTGAGGGTATTGTCCTTCCTTGGACAGGCTTGGTGCCATTCATTGGTCACATCCCTACAGAACCTGTTCAGCGCCCAGCCATCCTCTAACTGAAGAACTTTTCTGTACTATCCAATATAAACCTCTCCTGACTCAGCTTTAGGCCATTCCCCTAGGAGCTGTCACTGGTAACAGCGAGAGCAGCAGCTGTAGGCAGTTTTAAGGAATGATAAAATCTCCCCTGGGCCTCCTTTTTTCCAGGCTAAACACCTCCAGCTCCCTCAGCCACTCCTCACAGCACAGTGCTGCAGATCCTTCACCAGCTCCGTTACCCTATTCTGGACCTGCTCCAGATCTCAATGTTTTTCCTAAACTGAGATGCCCAGAACTGCACACAGCACTCGAGTGTAGCTTCACCAGTGCCCAGCACAGACAACAATCACAAAAATCACTGCCCTGGTCCTGCTGGCCACACTATTTTGGATCCAGGCCAGGTGCCATTGACCTTCTGACCTTCTGCACACCCTGGCTCATGTGTCCAGGCACTGCTGTTCAGCATCCCTGGATCCTTTTCCACCGAGCCACTTTCCAAGCACTATTTCCCCAGTCTGTATCTCTGTGTGAGGGTTGTTGTTGTGGCCCAAGTGCAGGACACTTTCTGTCAGCATAAGTGCCTGTTCCTAATGACAGATGGAGTGCTGCAGTGCACAGAGAGGCGTGGTCAGCCAGTTCTGGTCAAACTGGGCATCATCAATGTCACCTCAGTCATTTTGCATCAGTAATCAATTGTCCACAAACACCATACTCCTAAAAAACAGGAACCTATGCATGCAAGAAAAAGAAACCTATTACAGAAGTATGCTTTTTTTTCTAAGCTGAGCTCAGAATTTCCTTCTTCCTAAGGAAACCAAATTAATAGAGTCTCATTATCTGTAATTCTTCACTCTGCAGCTCTCTGAACACCAAACTTCCCACCTCTGCCTACAAGTTGTGGTCAGCCCTATTTGACAGTGGGGTAGAAGCACCAGAGATGTAAAGCTCCCAGGTTTGTCAGAAGTGGCATGAAACACCCAAGGAGAGAGGCAGATTAATACTCCCACTGCAAAAGTGTTTACAGGGCAGATTCAACCATTATTAGACATTCCCTGCGACAGATGGCACTGGAGAAAATCAAGCGTCATGCGTTCTGCCACTCACAGAAATGCTCACTAAATAGGATGCAGAATAGTTGCTAATGAAGATAACCAGAAAGAGAGTATTATACTGCTCTAAGGCTTAATTTGACTCACAGGGAGCATTTCCATCCATCCCAGATTGCTATTTCTTTTTTGCAGAATTTCTTTAATGCCTTTTTCTTTTAACACATTTTCTTCTGTTACCTTGATGGTAGGGCAGTAAACAGCAGAATGAGATTTCTCTTAGGTTTCTTGAAAATTTTCATTCCCTAAAAAAAGCAACTGAGATTGAACAGCCAGTTTTCTTTGTCTTCCTTTCTGTGCCACTCCAATTAGAGCTTCCCTCTGTTGACGAGTTCTTGCTTGTCTCATCTTGTTAGATGTTGTAGCCTTTACGCTAAATATTTTTATATGCAGATTTTTGATGTCTCCTTAATTTAAATACCTATTGTCTTCTTGAAAATTTAATAACCTATTATTCACGCTTGTTTTATTCAAATTCTTCCATCTTAGTTTACAGCTAATGTCAATGTCAGGTAGCACAGAAGGACAGACTGCGTTAAAAGCACATGCTCAGCGTGTTTTTTTATTTAAATAATAAGTGTGAAATTGCTGTCTTTGGAAGTAAAAAGGAATGTCAAAAGTTCCCTTCACTCCAGACCACCAGGCAAATCTGATAAAGGTGTATCAATTACTGTATAGGATAAGATATATATGCAGGAGGTTGATGAGTTTACCCTCTGGTTATGGCTCTGCAGCTTCAATTACGAGCTAATCCCTCTAAGTCTAGAGTCACTGAAAAATGGCTGTGACTCAGTGAAAACCCAATTTCAGAAACGACATTCAAAAATTTTCAATAGGGGGAAAGAAAAATGCCTGAATCACAGAGCAATTTGCATTCTGGGTGTTCAGGAAATCTCTTAAACTATGCAGGCTGTGATTCCTCAAATTGAATTAAAAGCACAAGTCAGGCTCCTCCATCCTAAGATACCAATCAGGGGTCTTCTGTATTTCCAGATCCCACCTGGATGTGGGTTTCAGAGAGCATGGGAAGTCACAGGCAGGAGCAATTCCCTGTATTGCAATAAATCAGTGAAGTGCCTCTGTTGTGGGAATAGTAGCAAACTGAAGCTTTCCTCTGACATGAAAAAAAAAAAAATCCTTTTGACTTACATGGCTACCTCTTACCCAGTCTCCTTTTTGAACAGCAAGGTGTCCTGTTGGGGCCATGCAAAGATTACCATTCTCTCAGGACTGGTACTCCAAATGAGAAGAGAACCTCAAGATGATCAAAGGCATACTGAAGAGTATAAAAAAAATTCTGAATCTTATGTCCATTCTCTACATTAATCAAGAATTTTCCAAGAAGTTGCCACACTGCTGCAGAGAACAGAGGAAAGAGCCAAAATACCACAAAACTGAAGCTGAGTGGAAAGTACAATCCCAGGGGAATTAATGTTATTGCTGAGATAGAACTGCATCACCACCCACACACTCACAGCAGCAGACTGAAAGGCACTGGGGCACCATTCCTATTGGACCATTTTCCCAATGATTAAGTTTCCTGTTATAAAGCAGAGGAAATTATATTTACATTATCAGTAACATAATCAATTGTAGTGAAACACTGTAATATATTAGAATTTATTTCAGGACTTTCTGCTAATTACCATCCAGGAGCTTTATCATTCAGCAGAACTTGAAGGAATTCATTGCATTTATCACAGGGCAGAGGTGAAGCTTATAGGTTTAGATCAGGGGCTGTGTCCATGGCAATAAGCAGAAATCAAATTAATTCAATCTTCAAGCTCTCTTTCTGAAACAATAATACTTTTGTCTGTCTTTTACCTTTTTCTCTCATCACCTACCAGCTGTTTTTGCAGACACTTTCATTTTATAAACACATCATTCTTTCTTGCTTCTATGATGATTATTTTTTCTCTATGCTCCAGCAATAAAGAATATTTCATTTTCAGTCTTTCTCTGAGCAGAACAAAGCCAGCCCATGGACTTATCTCTCCTTAAAGCAGCTACTGATTGCATACCCCTAAAAAGACCCTATTGACATTCAACTGTAGTGCATTGTTGTCCAGGTCAATTAACTGGCATCACACAGTCTGTAAATTGATATGATCTTGGCATTTTTATGCCACTTCAACGGGTATTAAAAATCTTATTTTTGATTTTCTTTCATCACTCTTTTTGTCCTTACTCAGCTAAATAGCAGGACAGACAGAAGCCTTTTATATTCTCAGCATAAACCTCCCCTTTATTCCAGTGAGGCAGTCTGTTTTCCAAGGGAAGGAAATGCACATTTCTGTGAGGTACTGCAGCCAAGCTCGTACAATGCAAAATATTAGGACATGCACAGCATTTTGTAAAATATGGCATACATTTCTGTTTCTCATAAACACACTCTAATTCGCTACCCATGGACAGTAGGTGTCTGGGCTTTCAGGAAAAACAAGGAGGATGCAATCTGGATGGGTTTTAAATGGAACTTGTTTTACTTCAGCTGAGAGCAGCCTGGAAGACAGGGAGGAAGCTGAGCAGTGTTCAAGGAGACAGGCTACTTGGAGGAATTTTTTTTTGTCAAATACAGAGGACTCCTGCTGAAAGCAGACAGGAACCAGAAGTTTTGCCCTGCAGCAGGCATTCCTACAGAGATGTGTACACATTTTGACAAACTCTGGAGAACTCACTGCTGTCTAGGGAAGGTCATCTCCCCCAAGCAGCATCCCCACAGCTTTCAGCTGCATGCTGCTGCTCTTGGTAGGGATCATAACCCCAAACCTTCACTGCTCATCATAAGGAAAACCCTCACATCCCTTCAGCACATTCTATTCCTCATCCACACAAAAAACAAAGATTTTTTTTTTTCCCCCCATTCTTGTCCCTTTTATTATCCTCTGCTAAGAGAGGGATTTCCTGCCCCAGGGGGTAAATTGAACTTAAAAATAGAGAGTTCATGGCTGCTTGGGTCAGAGGCAGGCAGGAGCAGATGGAGCATGTTGTGCCCTGGCTTTCCACCAGTACAAATTTAGGTCTCACATCTGCCATCCAATCCTCCTTCCTGGCTTCTCCATCCCAATGACTAATTCCCCTCTCCCATCCCTAAAATGTCAGAAAATTGGGGACTGCCACAGCAAGGTATAAAGATGTTTTGCAAGCTCCGTGCCAAGAGCAAGATTCCCCAGTCAGCAGTTTTACCTGTTACAGGGTCACTTCAAGCTGCTCCAAAAGCATCAAGAGGCCACAGAAAATCAGAAATTCAGGCCTTCTGTGGCTGTGTGACAGCAGGAATTTGGAAGGTTGCATTAAATTTACCGTAGCATGGATGCTTTATGACATCCAGTAAACTGCACATAAAAACATACTCAGAAATATGAACTTCAGCTTATCTCCCCTGGTCTGCATTCCCTCTCAAGACAACAGAAAATAACAATTTCCTCCAGGAAAGGGCTCAGAATTGCATTTTAATTAAAGCTACTCTGGCAACTTTTCATTTTAGCCACCTTCTTCCAACTCAATGAGCAAGAAAATCCAGGGAGAGCGGTTTTTCTCAGAGTTAGCTGCTGGGAATAACTTCTTCCACCCCACATCTACACTGGAGCACGATGGAAACCACGTTCCAAAACATCCAAAACATCCATGGGAACTATGCCTTTAATTTCAGCACTTCTAATATTTACATCACTGTATCAGTGTCACTAAATGAATCCTCTTGCATTTCTCCTGGCCTTCTGAAGTTCCACTGTTGTCAGCCATCTCAAGCCCACGATTTTTTAATATTGCCAGAAACACCTGAATATAAATCTGACTTTATTCCCAACCTATGCAAACAGCAGTTTGAGGATTGTGCTGATTGCAGGGGCAGTGGCTTTTGATTCCAATTCTCCTTGGAACCCACTGAACCATGAAAGTTCAGGGAATTTTCTCGTTTGGGGTTTTTATTTTTGTTGTTTACTTGTTTTTGAGTTGTGTGTGCTCGTTTCAGCTTTATCTTCTGTTAAATGGCAAGAATTATAATAATGCCCCATTCTCTTACACAGGAGAGAAGAAACTTGGCAGCTACTATGTGATATTATTAATTTTATATTAGTTTTAGTGAATGAAAACACTACTAAAAAGATCATTTACATTTTTAGAGATTAATGGGATTTCTTGATGCATATTTAGTTTCTATCATCATAGCCTAATTACCAAAACTTCTTTTTATTAATGAACAGCACAGAAATGTTCAAAAATAAACATTTTTTTTAAAAAATCTCACTTCAAGTCCTAAATCACTGAAGACAAGAAGAGACAAAGAGCTGGGGACTTTGTGTGGGGCCTGGCACAGCTTTTGAACATTATATCCTTATTATATAGTGGAACTTAATAAAGTTACTTTTATTTAGAGAAATCTGTTCTTCCTGACAACATAATATCTTCGTTAAGAAAGGAGCAAAAAACCTGGACATTGTAAAAAAGGTTAATCTAAAAGAAATAATGCATCTGGTGGGTTTAGGTGAGTGATATATTTTTTTTCTAAACCTTGTTTCCTGTTGCAAAGAAATGTTGTAGCACCCCTGTTGCAATCACAACTCAGGGAAGGAAACTTATCTTTGCAGACCAATCCTACAATGAAATTTGAGAACACAGCTTGTGGGTTTTCCCCCCCCCCCAAACTACTTGAGAACCATGCTCAGATTGAAACTTAATTGGTCTTTCATCATCTATCATCACCAAAACCAGGAAAATCACAGATTGCAAAGGACTACCCTGCTAAATCCAAGGAGTGTGGAACCTTCTCAAAACACCACTGAAGGGAAATGTGTTTTGCCAGTTTTGCCATTAATTTGCCTATCCCGTTTTATTTTGAAGACTCTTCTTACAATAAAAGCAAAACAAAATGAAGAAAAAGTTTTAGGGCAGAAAATTTCTACTACAGGACACACCAGCTCTTGGGTTTGCATATGCCCTGGTGTATGTAGGTAATATGCAAATTTACTTACCCATAATCAATGAGGTACCAGCTCTTATATACTGTAAAATTTTGAAATGGAATAAAAATGTACTCAGACGCCCTGACTACAAGATTCCCTACCCTCTAGAACACAGATTTCTCTCCAATAACAAGCCCTGAAGAAAAAAAAAATCCTTCCATCATCACAGGAAAATAAGGATACCTCTTTTTAGTTGGGGTGGAGTGGGTGTCTTCTTGTACAAAGTGGGTGCATTCTACACAATTTTCCTAAGCCCACGTGCCAGTTGCTTCTCTTTACAAATGCTATGGATGCAAACCTTTACAAAAGTTTGATTACATGTGCTGCTGAGCCCTTACCTCGTGTGCTCTTCTTTTAAACATGCTATGAGCAGTCAGAGGAGAGACGTGATTTGTTCTTGACAGACTTCCACATTGGCAGCTTATTCTCAGTTTCTACATATATGCATATGGATCATTTAAATTTGCAGCACCTTCTTTGCTTTTTGCAATTAGGCTGCCTGCTTAATATTTCCTGAAACTCTCTGCATTCCATCTGTCATTGGAAATAAGGCTTATTTTGTGCCTTCTCTAGTTCTCCGTGATTTTACCCAATTTTAAGCACAGACACTGCTTTAGTTAGTCCTGAAATGCCCTAGAGAAAAATTCATCAGATCCTGTTGAGCTGAAAGCATCTAACTGATGCAAAAGTTCTTTGACCTGTTCTTTCTCTTGTTCCTGTCCCCTGTTGTGTTTTAATGACTGTATAAAAATAATTAAAATAACTTAAAATAATGAACCTTTTATGGGAAAACTGAAAGAGAATGGGCTGCTAATATTTGGTATTTTCAGTTGGTTACTCACCTTCCTCATGAAGTCATTCTCCACAAGTTAAGCAGTAATTTATTTTAAATCTTCCCTTAAATTATAGGCCCACAGATTGTCATAAGGATAAGGTTTCTATTCTCCCACACCAATTTAGCCTCTGCTGTTTTCTGCCCTCTACTTGCCCTCCCTCACACACTTTCACTCCTTCCCACAAGCACTTTGACAACTCTACTTTTTTTTTTTTATGGCCACATGTTGCTTTCCAGTCTCCAGACCCTTTTAAACATCCTTATGGCCTCTAACTCTATTTCACTTCTTCCCTTGCCCTATTTCTCACCCATGCCTTGCACTACCTACCCCTCCCATGCCTTATTCTTGCCCAACCACCCTTCCCTTGCCAGGAAGCAGCAGAATTTCCAACCCAGCCAACAATGAAGTGTCCTTATCTCCCCTCAGCACACAACCCCACCAGAGGAATTATTGCCATTTGTGCTGTGCTGCTCCTGATCTACAGCTGGAAACACTTCAGTGCCATGGAGAGAAGCAATGGAACAACTTCCCAGATTGCACAGAGGAGTGATCAGCCCCGAAGCAGATCAATCACATCAATGGTTTGAGCACCAGGATAAATAAAACCATATATTGATAGCAGCTTAATTATGTTTCAAGCTGCTCGTGCCAGTGATAAAAATTAGATAAGACTGGAAATTTCAAAGCCTTGTTGCACTTGGTTCTGGTTCATTTTTTTAATTATTATTGTTATTATGACTAAACTAGAGGTTTAAACCTAGGCGTTAGCTCAATTATTCTGAGAGAGATGTAAGAGCTAGAAAATAAAATGCCAGAATTCCATCTCATGAAGTGTGGTCCTGACTCTGCTACAGCAGCAGCTCAGTCTGTCACTGTGCAAGTGTGAGATGAGCCACAGGAGGCTGCTCTGCTTTGCCACTTACATTTTAATGAAGGGTTTTCAGTTCCAACCAGAATTTTCACAGAAAGGGGCTGGATTCTGACCTCCGCAGAGCTTGCTCTGGACCTTGGTGACCCTCAGCACCCGACAGGAGATAGTTCAGTATTTTCTAACAAATCCTGTAAATGTTGAGAGCATGACCTTTTCCCCCCATAGCTATACTTAACTAGTCCAAGGTAAAATTGCACCTCACTGAATGATCAAACCATGAAAACACAATACAGATGTAAGTCACAGATGCTCCCTTTGCCGCAGTATATTGAAATTAGCATTTTCTTCTCTCAGATTTACTCTACGTTACAGAAAGCCTCTTTAAAAAATGCTTGGAATATTAGTACTCAACTTTTTGCACAGTTAAGTAAAAGTAGTAAAATCTCATTCACACTTCCCAATTCAACTCCTGTGTATTTTCCAACAGTTTGAAATGTTTCTGGTAGCAGTGTGTAACAGAGAGGGGCATGTTATAAATGAGTTACATGGTGTAAAATGATTATTTTTATGTTGAACATGATTTTTCTCATTTAAATGATCATTGGATTCAAGGTGACTCAATCGTGTGCTGAACCCAGGATAGTTCAGGAGTGAAATTTAATCATGGACAGGTCTCCTGAGAAACTGAACATCATCTTACTGTGATCATATGGAAGCAGTCACTTACAGAAACATCTCTCATTTCAGCCTTTAATTCCCCTCAGAGTTTTGTTGTTTTGTTTTGGTTTTTTTTACCCCAAACTCTGCTTGCTAGCTGAAATTACTCTTCCACTATTGTGTGTTGCTCTTGCTGACTGGAATATTACAGTTATATCTATTTGTGGCTATAGTTACCTATGTAAACATATGCACCCCATTGCTCACTTAAGGTTTCCCATTTACTGATTAACTCTGGGAAGGAAATTTTGAGAGGGAGCCCTGGTGATTACATGCCCAACTTCCACTGATTTCCAGAACTATCACTTTTTCACTTCACAGAAAATAACTAGCTAACAATTGCAAAGCTGAAAAAAATTTGCCCACATAGATATTCAATAAATTATTTAAATGTTAGCTAAGAAGCATCATATAAAACTCACTGCAAAAGAAAAATCTATAACAATAGCATGCCTCCTACATTGCCATATTTTCTAAATAAGAAATAAGGCTAATTAAAATTCTACTCCATTTCAAAGGAAGAAAAGCACCTCATTATCATTCAGTTCTCCTAATCTCTAAGCAAACTATTATAAAACACAAATATTTGCCCATTTATGCATAAAGCAATCACCATTTCTCTTCTCAAAATAAATAGGTGTGGAAGCCAGCTTTGACAACAGTCCCTGGACTTGGCGAGGTCTGACCACACCAGCAGACAAAGGAGCATCCCAGCTCTGCTGCTGACAAATTAAATCCAGTTTCTACTAATTCCACAAATACTGGTCAGAGTTGGAAGTCTTTCACCACAGATATATTTAATTTATTTATTTCTAGCCTAAAGCTTTAAATATGTAACACTGGGGTACCTTCTAGCAGCCTACACGTTGCACTGTTTAATGTCACCAAGACGTTGTAGATACTGAGGAACAATATTTCAAAACAGGTGAGCTGACCTTTAGAGTCTTTCTGGGGATTCCAATCATATTTGTCTCAGACAGAAATTGTAGTTTGTTCTGGATTTTATTTGATAAAGGAAGGTTAAGCAAATACAAACAGCCAGAGCAACAACTGCTTGTTCAAGGAAAGATACAAGCACCAAACATCCCAGATATATTGTAGGTATATTCCCAATATTTCCACACGTACTAACTTGCAGCTTGTGTCTTATCAGTTTAAGTTTCCACGTGCTTGTTGCTGCTTTGCAGTTGTATTTTCCTACTGAAAATAGGCCCAAAAGTGGCAATGAAATTTATACAGACCATGGGGCAGATTTTCTCAAACAAATGCTGCATATTATTTGCCATGTCTTTAATAACAAACGCAGCAAAAAGTCACTTGTCTTAAAAAAAACAAACAACAAAAAAAAAAAAACCAAACCAAAAACTTGCTCTATTTAGGTCCTTCCACAGAGCCAGAATAGTGCCTTATGGAAACATTCACTAGGCTTTTTTAATTAATTATGTGAGTAATCACTTTGTAGGAAGTGAGACAGAAACCTTAGCATCCTCGGAGTACAAATTCTGTACAGTGAAGCTGGTGGAAACTTCTCAGCTTCCAAGTAGCAGCTTGTATTTCAGAGTCATTTGCAAATGCAGATGTAAACTTAAACTGGTGGAAGCCAGCAGTAAGAGAAGGATGGAAAGAGCTGCAGCAAGATGAAAGAGAAAGAATAGGACACAGATCAATAAACTGAGCACTTTAATTGCACTGAGCTATTTGCAGGGAATATTTCAGAAGAATGAAACATCATGAGTTATTAACCAACACATTTACCAATTATAAGCCATTATTGGGGAGCTATTTGAAAGTGGTGCCTATTATATTTTACACTGACTCTTCATGAGGAGAAATTTTTGTTTTCTAAGACTGCATGAAAACCCATCAGCCCATCTTGTGGAGAACCCAGTGACCAAGATTACATATTTCTTGCTGGTCAGGAGCAAGTCAATGTTTCAGGATGTACAAACTACTCATAAAATTTCAAAGCACTTGCTGTGTTGAGGTCAATCCTGGAAGAATCTCAGCTCAAAAAGCCTCCTGTTACAGCTTAAGTACATACTTGATTTTTCACTTGAAATGTGTATTAAACACACACACGAGGTGCATTTATGAGCCACATATTTTGTAAAATGTTTCTCCAATAAAAAAAAATATTTAAGAGATTAAAAACCCCAGTTATGTTGGTTAACTAGAAACAGGACCAACCAGTTATGAGAGAAAGTCAAGAGCTGCAAAAAAACCCAACAAGGAGTAGGATTCCTACATAAACCTATTCATGGAGGTTTTTGAAGGGTGTACAAGGAACTTAAGAAAGGTCATATATAGATTGAACATCAAGAGATGTCCCTGGCAGTGAAAATACAGACCAAACAGCAACAATATTTTTGACAGCAAAACTTTAGTTGATGAAAATCAAGCTTCCAAAGGAAGTGCTTCAGCTGGAGCCCTGAGAACTACTCAAAGCAAGACAGGACACACAACATTTGCAGAACCCTGAGGTTTACATTTATTGTCCAGATGCAAACTGGACTCTTGTTGACACAAGAAAAAAGCCTCCAGTTTTTGGTCAGACATATCTGAAACTACCAGTGTTACCTTATGGACAGTTTAGATGATTTTTTTTCCCCTTAACATTCAGTTCTATTATGAAAAAAAAAGTTTTATCTCCAATTACTTTACAAGCCATTAAAAGACTGTAAGAAAAGGCATTTATAAGAGTAAAGAATGGGAATTTCTAACAAAGGCAGGAATAAAGCAGTATGCATTTCTCTATAATTAAAATTTCTGCCCTCATCACAGAAGTCACTAACTTTATACAAATCTCATCAGAATAGTCATCTTGTTTGCAACTAGCTGTGAGACAGAAATCACCTGCAGTAAAATTCCTCAAAAAAATGATGCTTTTTGAAAGCATCCTTTAAAAGAAATCCTATTGTTTGGGTTTTTTTCTATTTTACCACAGATATTGTTATAATAGTTTCTAGCAATACCTGGCAGATGTAGAATTAAAAACTCAGATAAATTAAACCTTAAAGGTGTTATATTAAAAAAAAAACCAATAATCTCGTGGCTCTTCGGGCTGTGATTGCCAGCAGAGTTATTGGTGTGTGGAGCAGGTGAGAGGAGCAGCTGCCTGGAGAACAGCAAAGCACACAGATCTGCTGCCCCTCCAGTGCCTGTCCCAGCTGCACAGAGAAACAGCCATTTAGTGAATAAATGAAGCGGTGAAATGATGAGAGCAGGGAGGGAGTCCCCTAAGGATGCCAATTTTCATGGGCTGTGCAAAGCACTTCAGGCATTTCCCACTGTCTGGGAGAGCAAGTTTAATGCAGCACAGTCAGCACTCAGACCAGGGCAGCCCAAACTCACGCCAGTAGCAAGAGGTGTCTGATGCTTCTACATCAGCATAAACAGAGAGTTCCATTTCGCCTTTAATTCTAATAGATTCTTCCAAGTTTTTCCCTTTCCCCATTCCACCTCATTTTTTTAAAAGGAGCCTCAAAATCCAGCTAAAATCCATCACCTCTTCATTCTTGGCTTTGGGGATGCCAAGCTGCAGTTATTGCTGGAGGAGAGACCATGGCTAAAACTTTCAGAATCCTTAGTTTTGGCTCAGTGCAGCATATAAATAGAAAATTGTTATGAACAATTTTTACTCTCCAGCACAATTTTAGCTCCATTTTAACCAGCTTAAGCTCAAAACAGAGAGAGAGATTTCAGACACTCCATACCCCATCATTTCATTACTGAGAAATAAGTAATGGTCAATATAGACCTGGGAGCAGGAAGTTGTTCCAGGTCTCATCTGTAACAGGGATGTAGAGATAGGAAGATTTCCTTATCCTACAGCAAATATCATTGCAGCACAGTTGGGGATGAACTCTTTTCAAAATCCTGAGGTTCTGAGTCCCAACAGGACGGATTTTCTGAACCTGGGATGTCTCCTGCTTGGAGATCTACAGAATACCTTTCAGGATGGAGCACAGACCATTCCAAAAGCCCCAGCTCCTCAGGGCTGAAAACTCAGCACTGATTCCTAGTTCCCAGTTTTCTCAACCCTTTCACCACGTTCATCTGAAGCAAGGCTGGGATCACAATCTTTTGCTGCCTTCTCTGCCAGCTGCAACGGTGCTGAAGACTTTCTGCATATGTTCTGTGGATGTCTCTGACAACAGCTATTCTCTCCTACAGCACATCATCTGTGTGCAATCAGAGCTCACAGCCTTCCAGGAGGGTTTTGGGAAATATATGGGAATTAAAGTCTGTATAAGATTTTAGACTGCTCCACACCTCCTCTGTTTCCAGTGCAGCACCAGCACATCATGCACATGGAAATATAAAGTGAAAATTTAAGCTCTTTAAAATACACTGATTATTTTTACCAGAGTCTTTCCGTTATTAAGCAGCTTAACTCTGACAATGTTTTTCCCTTTACACTATTTACATGTCTATGTTTTTAAGTTGTGCCTGATATAGCTGCATAACATACTGACAGAACATAAAAGATATAAAAACCCCTACTGAAAAATGACCTTAAGGAATCAGACATGAGGATTTCAGCCTGTACTTCAACTATCTTTTAAAAATTCAGCCACTTTCCCCTCCCCATCTTCCTCCCCCCAAAAAAGCACAGTAACACTTTTAGATCAAATTTTCCTCAGGACTGCACATCACTGAAACATATAAATGAAATAGGCTGAAAAATGTGGCATTTTCTGGTTCACCTCCTATGCATTTAAAATTTTCCATCCAACATATGTGCAGAATTAATTCTTGCACACAGAAATCGTTTCAGTTCAAATTAGTGGTGCAAAAACTGAAGGAACAAAGAGTCACTCCTAATCAGAACCTTTCAGGAAAGAATTCAAGAACAAAGAGTTAATTTGCTATTCACTTGCAATTCCAGCCAGATGACCTTATTGCCTCAATTCTTCAGCCACAAAAAGTAGTTTCTTCCTGCTGATGTTCTGAAGATTTTTGGGTTCTTGACTTCTTCCAGCTACAGCTCTCTATTAGGTTTAATTAAGCAGCATAGTCTCCAAGTTGCTGTTAAATTTAATCCTACCATGAATGTAATGGAGTGTTCTGGTTTCTCCCATCTCATATCAGCTCCTTCTTGGTTCCTCTTTTCTGCTTTGCATCATCTTAAAGATTTATTTGCTGTATTACACGTTCCTCTAGTGCCCCCATGATCTGTCACACTAAGCCCCAGCTCTCCCACCTACAAATTCAAATCCAGCTTCTCAGGTGATCACTCCTTAGCTTGTGACATATTTCCTGAACTGTATTACAGTTGCTGGCTGGAGGGGATCACAGTGGATAGAAATATCAAGTGGTTTTTCTGCTTCCACCTTTGTGCATATGACTTCTCCAAAGGATCTGTAGACAAAATAATTAGAGGCAGAGAGCAGAAGAACTTGAGGGGAATCACAACAGCTCTATTAGGAGAGCAGTCAATACCTCAGTGCTAGTCAATGGCTATGTGGATAATTATTTTCAGTCAAATTACAATCACACAGTGTGCATGAATCACCTAAATTATTCAACGTGGACAGATCACACGGTGCAGTGATGAAACAGGAGAATCAAAGAGCCTATTTTTTTATAGGAGACTATCTCTAGTGATGCTCTACCTCATGAAAAGTATCTAGAAAATAATGGGCTGCAGCAAACTTCAAGAGCTCAGTCTGCATCAAGTATTTCTAATTACTTAATTCCCAGCCTTAATTTTCAGCAGTGCCATAACATATACCCACAGAAACATCAGCTCTCCTACCTTGCTATGGTTTCATTATCCAGCAAAGGTTCTTTGTTACAAAGGAATAAAGGTGGGAGTGAGTAGAAGCATGCAACTAATATCTCAGGATAGATAATTAAAGACTAGCAAGGATTTTTTTCCTCATAAATTGTCACTGGTGTTGCAAAACATGCTGCTGCTAACACGTTTTACAGGATAAGGTAGAGCTGGAGGTGGCTGGCAGCAGCATGTGGCTGCTATCACATTGTCTGTGAAGGTAAACTTCCCTGATTTGAGCCCTCTAAACCTTTACATTTAACACAAAACTCAGCAGAAAAAAAAAATAAAAATCTACATCTTCAAACCTGAATTGCTTGTCGTGCTCTGCAAGTGGCAGGATTGCCAGAGAGAGAAACAGAATGTGATCAGGGCAGAAGAAAGAAACAATTCATTGTAATTCCACCTTCCACACTGCTTCATTTCTTAAACTGGCTTTTCACAAAAAATACCCTTCACAAATGCTGTCAGGGAAAATCTCACTACAAGCATAAGGACAAAGCAGATTCAGGAGAGAGTGCAAAGGGTTCTTGCACAGTCCTCTACCTTATATTTGCCTTTCATTTTTTTTGTCAGAAAAAATTATCCTATTTTTTACCCCTTTGCCATTTCCTTGGCAGTTTACATCAGCTCATATTAGGTTTATAGCTTTTTTTTTTTCCTCTTTCTCCTTTGCATTGCATTTTGGGCATTCCCACTGCTTTTACCCAGCACTATACATTTTCCAGGGGTGAAATCCAGAAAGAAAGAATCCAAATAAACACTCCAAAAGTCCAGATTACAAATTTCCTGGGAGCTGTGCTCTAGGAGCAGATTTGGAGGTGCCTCCAGAAGAGGCTCTAAAGGAAGCTCATGGTGCAGCTGTGACCTCACAAATGCTAAAGCTGTTGGACCTTGTGGCAAGGAATTGGTGTGGAGGTACACTACTCAGATACTTCTGTCAGCCCTCTGGCTTGGGTTTTAACTGCTCCCCAAGGAACATGTTTTAATATCCCATGCAGCTGGTCATTCCCCAAACACGCAGCTCTGGGGGATGCATCTCTACCCAAGGTACAAAGCCATCAAGTCCCAGCAGGAGAGGAGAGTTTTACACATAGAAATTATTTACTAGAAGGCAGGAGTACAGTGTGACTTTGACCTTTGGAGGGGACACAAGCTGACACAGCAAAAATCACTTTTTATGGACTTCAAGCTGACTCTGAGCAAGAGGGGAGTGGAGGGAGATGGAACAAGAACACACATTTTTCTGCCCTGCCCTCCTTCCATCTCACAAAGAGGGCTTTGAGACCTTTTCCTATTTTGTTTCTTTGCATAGGGAAAACCAAAGCTCAAAGGGAAGCTGAAAGCCCACTGCTGTTGTTCCCCAGCCACAGTTTGCTGTACATAAAGAAAGCTCATATTTATTTAGCTAAAATGTCCCAGTCACAAAGTTTTCTCTTCAAGGGCAATGTAAGTAGTGAGGATTTTGTTTTAACAAAATGCCAATACTGAGGCTTTGTGTTTAGTGAAAAACACCAATGAAAATATCAGCAGTTTTGCCACAATAAAACAGGGGCTGTGCAACTAAATACTCAGAAATGTTGATGTAAGATAAAAAGTTCAAATATTTATGAAAGAAGGAAAGTTACTTAAGACAGAAAAGATGGTTTTACCCTGGTCTCACTGCCACACTTCACCTTGGGCTTTAGTGGCAAGGTTTTAGAGGCTACTGAAGCACATCATCTGTTTTATATTGTCCCTTCATTTGATTCATACTGCTCCCGCTGTTTGCAACACTGCTTGAAGACAGTGTGAAGGACAAACAAAATAAATTAATTAATCTGGAGAACAAAATCCTTATTTAACACCTGACATCTCAGAAATGTGGGAGGCTGAAAAGACAGACTGGTCCAGACTAGAAAGCAACAATACTCAGTTAAAGTAACCTTTCCCTGCTTTGCTATAAATACTATAGCCTCTAGTATCCATTTCAAAATATTTTCATGCAAAAATTTGAAATTATGAATCAAACAGGTTAAAAAAATTACAAATTCAAGCAGAAACCAAGTTTTAGACAGAGAGGGCCCCATAACAATCAAAACTAAAGGTATGGCCTAAATCCTTGTCTTGACTTTTTATCCATGATTCCTTGACACAATGCAATGTGCAATGGCCAGCTGGAGGATTCCTATACCAGCCAATATAAAGTTTCCTGCACCTTCATTCTGACACCAGACAGCCACAATCTGCATTTCCATCATTTGTGAAAAACAACCAAATACTTTATTTATTTTTATATTGTTTAACTCCCATGTTTGTCTCCTTACCCTCCCCTTACATCTTCCTGTGGCTTTTGCTGCTACACATTCCTCGTGGCTGATGGGGAAAGCAAAACATTTCCTTCACAACCCAATACAAATGTAAACAAAAGCAGCAGCTAAAGGTGTGGTCAGGTTTCTGCTTTACACTGACTCACATCACACAAAGGTTGGTCACCATGGCAATGAGATGCCAGCACACAATTCCAAACTTCCGTGAATATTTAAGGATGGGCAGAAAAGTTCACAGAATACTTCAGCTTCTTTTTCTTCTCATGAGCTGTTATGAACACCATTGCTATTTTCATAGTCATTCATTAGTCACAACTATTTTTTGGATTAATTTTAACAAAGAATTGATATTATTATTAAAGCACTTGAATTAGAGCCACAACATAATGTTCAGCAGCATGGGACAAGGTCATATTGCACAAGATACTGAAAACAAAATACAGATCAGAAAAATGGTTATGGCCCCCGTAATTTGGCAAGGATCAGAAATTAATCATCAAAAATGTTGCTGGAGAACATCATACATTGAATTTAATGATTTAGCACCATTGTGATTTAGTGCCATTGGAACTGAGTGTCACAATCTAGTACTGTCTTCAGAAGAAAAGGGGGCGTGTTTTGTGTGCAGACCTGGTGGTAACTATTCTGTAATTTTTTGTGTGAAACTCCCATTCAAAAAAAGGAGAAACAATTTTCTAGAATTACTACCAAAAAGCCAATACAATATATATAAGCATCACTAAACCCCCTTTTTAAAAATAAACTGGCACCAGAATAAAACATGAGTTATTGAGTCATCATAACTCAGCAAAATCTGCAAAATCACAGCTTTGCTAAAAGTATTTTCATTTTGACATTGCTAATGTCTTCTTTAAGAAAAGATCTAAGAACTTGTTTTAATTTGTACAGATTGCAAGTATTAAGAGATACAAACTTCCTAATAAAAGTTTTTCCTTTTCTCACTAAACACAAGGCTTCTGCCTCTCCCACACGCCAAACTTAAGGCAAATAACATCACCATACTTTCAATATTTGCTGTTAAATTAAATGGAAACAAACCCCAGAGTGTCTGAACTAGCTCCAAAAAATGATATTGTAACCTTTACAAAAGACCTACGAAAGCAAAGAAAGAAAATGTTTCAGCCATCTTGTGCCTCAGCATTATTAAATGCATAATCAGTTTCCAGGTCTTTCTGAAAGAAAAATCCAAGCAGTAAATTCAATCTCATTCTGCCTTTCGGCCTAAATCCTTACATTTACTGCATCCAAGTGCAGAAGACATCTTCCAGCCAAAATTCTGTCCCCAACAATCCAGCTTGCTGCCTGAGAGCTGACGTTAATGTTTTTATAAAATCTTTAAAACTTGCACAATCAAAAGTTATTCTGCAGCACTAAAGCCAAAAGAAGAGCAAAATTTCCCAACCTTGATGGTTCTGCAGCATTTGGAGCTGCATCCAGAAAAAGAGGATCATTTTTCCCCCCAAGTGTGTCCAGTGGGTAGAAGTAGAGCCAAGTCAGGTGTGTCATTGCATCAAGAAATTCAATGTCTAAAGGGATTTTTAGGCTTCACAGTAACCCAAACTTATATTTAGAGCCTCTATATCTGGCACACATGTACATCTATATCCCAGACTTTAAACAAATACTCAATTTCTCACTGGGCAAAGTTTCCAAATAACCACGCACAGCGCAAAAGTACTGGTAGTATTTTACCCAAGATGATTTCAGGATATAAATAAGCTAATGACTGGAGGGAGAGGTGATATTTCCAGTTTCTGGGAATAAACAGATCATCTTTTGGACACTGGAGCTTTCTTTGATCTGCGCAAGAAACAAAAGCCTTTCAAGCCAAAACAGGTGGAGAACAATTGCTCAGAGTTTAAAGCTGATGATACTAATCAATAGCAGCCTAAAAGGAGATTCCTCCTTCCCACATCTATTTCTGCATTGACAGGGCAGCTGGGTGAATGTCCCAAATCCCACAAGGACACCATGAGGGCAAGAACCTTCCAGCCACATCTTTTCCAACAAACAGCACTGAAAAACAGCACAGACACAGCTCTAGACCATGTTTCTCTAATTAATCTTCATTTCAGATCTAATTCTGTTTTGTGCCATGGTCTGCATTAACATGCAGGGATTCAGGTCCAGAAAATGTCAATTGTAAAGGGAATATTTGTTTTACAGGAAAAACAAGCACATAAGTTCTCTATATAATAACATTATTGTTTTTTAGGTTGAATTGTATTGCAGTGGAAACTTTACCTTTATCAGAAGTTTTGTAACTGCTTCTCTGTTGCCTACATTGCCTCTTGACAAGATAATTGTTGGCAAGACACGAGCAAGCAGAAAACAAGGCATCAGACAGACAACACATCCCTCACCAAATTAAATCAATGTCTCTTTTCTGCTTAGTTTGTCTAGGAAAAAACAACAACAGGAAATTAAGGAGGATATGGCTCATTTTGGCCAGAATGTTTGGATACATTCTTAATTATTTTGAGGTGTGTGTGCACATACCCCATCCCCTCAGTATCAACCCTCCATGAGCATTTTTGTACTTTTGCTTTACTATAGTCCAGATATTAGTAATAATAATAAATGTTGATACAATTCAGATCCATTCTGAACTGGCTACAAAATCATTTGAACAAATGCAAAGTCATTAAGAGACACAATCTGTTCCTTTTCCAAGAGAGAGAAAATTTATTTTCCCAGCCCTTCATTAATATAATCTATTTTTTGCTCTCCTGAAAATTGAAGCTTCATTTCTGGGTTATTTATTAACAGTAGAAACAAATGTTTAAAGAGTTATTTTCCTTATTGTAAATCAAACCCTGGACAATTCAAAACACCTACTTATTTTTTGAAGTAACTTCTATTTTTTTGAAATACTTTGCTCAAAACTCAGGGTTTTTTGCATATTTCATAGACCATAATTAAGTAATTGCAAATTTAATCTCCTTAAGTGTTTGAAATGTGGAGGTTGGTTTTCATTAATTCCAAATTCTGCATTTGGATGCTTAAATTAACATAGAAAATAATTTTTCCAGAGAAAAACATCACTAAGCTGTATGAAACTTTAGCACAGCAGTTTGATAAAGGTAGCTATCAAAGGATCTCGTTCCATCTAGAGGAGGCAGCCAGTTCCCAGAGACTGAAATCAATATTTGGATGCTCTCACAATTCAGTTATTCACCAAATTAAATATGTAGTTAGGGAAGGATGGCAGCGTAGCCACTCTCACTTGCCTGCCAACTTCAGCCACTTTCAAGAGCACTCAGTGATCAAGGCAGACTTTGGATCTCAGGTGAGAAGGTAATTCCAAAAGGAGACAGAGCTGGTCAGGTGCTGGGGGTGATCCCCACCTTTTGTCTCCCCTCCTCAACCCTCTTAGAAGTACATAGAAAAACTAAGTTTCTTTCATTGCTTTAAAGAATTTTAATTTATATGACATGTAGAGGAAATGTGTCTCTTTCTCTCCAATTTGTGCAGGAGAGTTTTGATCAGTACTTGTAATAAAACATTTAAACAATGCAAGTGTTTCCAAATTGCTGTCTTATGTTCAATTTGTGTGTTCTCAACAGCTCTAAAATGGAATGTGAATATCTAGGCTAGCCCTGAATGTTTTTAATTAAGTTACTTACTTACTTCAACTAAGGCTGATCAGTATGACTGATCATGGGAATAACATGGAATTGTTTGGAAAACTTGACTGGAGGAGTTTCCCTTGTCCTTTACAAGACTGGTGGTTTTGGGAATGGGAAATATGAAAAACTGCAAGGCCATTGAAGCAGCAAGATTCATTTGTCCTTCTACAAAATGCATTCAACCTCTTATCTTCTGCAGGTTTATCACTTTCAGGATAAAGCTGAATTGAAGTTTACAGGAACAACGGCATAAGAAGAAGTACAGCTACTTTTTTGATCCTTTCAATCTGAAGAGTTATGGATTTTCTTGGGCTACATCTATTCATTCCTGCTTTGTAGCAGTTGCACCAGATCCTCCTGCATACAGAATATTTGAAGCTGAATCTTTAAGCAGCAATACTGGGGGAAAAGGGGGAGAAGGAAAGGGGAGGAAAAGGGAAAAAAGGGGGGGAAAGGGAATCACCAGATGAAAATTTCCTTTATGTTTGCCCTTTTGCACATCTTTTCTTGCAAATTCATCTTGGCTCTTTTTTCTTTATACATTCATTACCACAGATAAATCACAGGAAAAAAATATCATCATTAATTTTTCCTAAACTTTCCTGGTCTAAATGTACTCAAAGGACTTCCAGGGCACAGTGCACTTCATTCCATCATAGTAAACAAGGAGGGATTGCTTAAAAACAATAAAAAATGAAAGCAGTTTCAGGACACCCCACTGCATTCTGAGCTGAGCTCATTTTTAGCAGCAACATTGATCCCTATGGATTTATCCCATTCTGTCCTTGTGGCTATTACTATTCTTACAACTTCAGCACATCCATTTTGCTTTGTTTTCAGCTTTTACAGCAGCCAATTCTTCACATCATTTGGCAGCTTATATATTATAGTCTTCAGACTAAATTTACATGTGTAAGATAGATTTGAAATGTTTTTCTTCAGCATTGAGAGTTGTAAATTTGCAGGTATGGTTTCACCTACAATCCAACATGTTCAGATTTTGGGTGGGGATTTTTAACATCTTTTATACATCACATCACAGGTATTTTTATTGCTATAATTAGAATGCAATTTTGTTTATTTCTATTGATTTATTTAATATTAATTTACATTTATCACTATGACTAGCATAGGATTAGCATTACTCAAAATACGTGTCACAAATAGATTCTTTTCGCATATATATAAGTACTGGATTTCATAAATTTTCTGCAGTATCCTTAAGAAAAATTTTCCTGGGTGTCCAAACCACATTTATTCTGCTGCTAAACATTTTTTTTTTACAGATAAAACCAGTGTGTGACATCACTGTGAATTCAGAGAAAAACAAATATCATTTCAGTCTTAATTTTTGCTTGTTTAGGGCCTTGGAGCTCGGGTTAACTTTTAGACTGGGCAATGTCAGAGCACTGAACAAACCTGTTTCTGCCAGAGGTTTGCATGGTTGAAACAAGAGGATATAAACATATTTGTGACTTAACAAGTCATTTTCTGTACTCCTTTTGTAAATAGCTTATATTTTTCTACTAAGTATTTCACAACCTTTTCACTGTCTGTTAATATAGTCTTCGTTTTTTGGGGTTTTTTTGCAGTGACCCAGCCTGGCCCAGCACAAGGTGACCAAACTCTGTTAAGCACAGCCTATGTGAAGTGCATCTTTCACACCAAAGATGCTCTCAGACATCTTTACCTCTTGGTCTGGGCAACTTCAGCACCACTTCAGCACCTGTCCCTGTAGTACAGACTCCTTCCTTCTCTTTTTGAGTCTAATTCTTTAATGTGGAGAGCACTAAAGGGGCTGCAGAGAATGACTGCAGAGCACAGAGAACATCTCACAGGTGTGATTTGGATTTATCTATACTAATGGCTTTGAGCCTGCGAGGTGTTTTCAAGCTGAGGATGAATAAAGGTGCTTTTTTACAACAGAAACATTCCCTGGAACCAAATCCATTAAGCCTGCAAGAGTCATCCCTAGAATGAGGTATGAGAGATTCAGAGGAAAAACGAGACAAAAGCATTCTGGTGTTTGGCTAGTTCCATTTGATTTTCATTTGCATTAGAATGGAATTTAGTCTTGTTGACAGACCACACCAGACACTCAAAATGTAATATGTCAGACACAAAATTAAATTGGCAGTTTTACAACAAAGCTTAGAGTGCCCCCAGTAGTTCCCTTTAATATTCCTCTCTGTTTAAAGCATAAATATGGATTCTATTTAGACAGCTTTAAGCTACACCCAAATTAAAGAGCTGACTATGCATTGGCTGGGGGATGCTGCCCCTGCTTTACAGACTAATTCTTGGTCAAACACACAGCAGATGAGCATTAGTTCTGTGCATTCCCAGCCACAGTGTCCACCTACCCTCCCCTACACCAGATATTGTGAATTCATAAGGTACACCCAAAACAGGGAGCTCCAAAAGTGTCCTTTCAGACAGAGATGCATGCTAATATTTTTAATCTCAATCACCTCACAACTGGTGTATGCAACACTTTCTTTCCAGTGAGATATTTTCAACTGAATCAGCACCAGACTGGAGCAAAAAGTCAAGTGCAACCAGAGGCTCACATGAAAGAAAATAAAGGTTGTAATACCATTACCTGGACTGTTAATTGTGCCTTAAAAATGGAACAAAACCTTCTTTTAAATACACCAATGTGAAGAATAGGAATACTTACAAGGATTCCCTTATACAAAGTTTCAGCATTGGAGAAGCCTAGCTCTTCTGAGAGCTGTCCAAGAAATATTTTGAGGAACTGAGAAGGATGTATGGGAAACTGCAGTAATGTCATAAGTTGTGACATACTGATATTGTCCAAAATCCCTGTTGCTGCATGCAGCAGCAACACCAACCTACTCTCAGAGAGAAATGCAAACAGATTCTGCTAAATCACCTGAATTATCTCCAGGGAACACAAATCTTTGCCTGATTTTTTTAACCTGTAGTTGAAATGTTTTCCCTTAAAGAAAACAAACATAACATTCTGTGAGATAGTGCTTCCAAGGCATTAATTATTTTTATGTCCTGGTAGGCTACCTGCTACCAGAGGAAGAGAGACATTAACTGCCTTCTGGAAGACAAATGGGAGCAACATTTGCATGCATATTTTTCAAGTAAGTTAATGTATACATTCAATAAAATCTCTACCTTATTGCTGAGGTGATGTGTAATAAACTAGGAAAGTATCCATTCATGGAATAACAAGGTTCCATGAGTGTTTGATTTAGGATGCACACTCCAAACTGTTCCCTTCCCAAGGCAGGTATTGTGAGGAAAATAAAATAAATTATTACACATCACAGGGCTCAGTCATCAGGTTTCCATTTGAAGGGCAAAGCTGCCCCAGATGTAAATTCACATGGGATGTGCAGCTGCACTACCCTGGTGTCAAAGCAAACAGGGGATCTGCCCAGCCACATGGGGACAAGAATGAGCAATATTTCTCTTTTTACATGCTCTTGTCAGTGTAAGAGGAACACCACTCACCTGCCTGCTGAAGCCACTCCAGTGTTAAGAAATTTGAGAACCTCGAAAAGAGCATCAGGGGAGGCACAAGCTGCTCCTGCAGTCCTGACACCAACCTGGGACCTAGCACAGCTTTGTGTTGATCCTTGCTCCCAAAATAAAGCATCCCAGGACAGCCTATATCCACCTGCATCTATGGATGGACACAAACTACTGCCTGGTGGTAACTGTGAATAAAATTGCTTCTTTAATTTTTGCCTTGGGAGACTCCTAGAGACATTTTATTCTCACATCCCTTGTCATATTCCTGAATTAGTCTTCTCTAAAGTTTTTATTTGCTAATTAATGATAGAGCAGAACACCAAGCTCTGTTGGAAATTTTGAAAGAGTTTTTGGTATTCCGTTCAAGAGCAACTGATTTCTTTAATTGAGGTCTTTAGCACAGAAATTGCTGATTTTTCTGCTGAAGGTGTCACAAAAACAACATTGTTTAAACTACATTGTTTGGTGCTATTGAGCTGCACAATAAAAACTCTGTGTATACATCCCATAAACTTCCAGTTCAGTTTTTCACAGTCCATTGCAGTGTAGAAATCAGCTGCAAAGATGGATCAGTGTATATCCTGAGGAACTGACTCCTGTGTTAGAAGTGACAGTAGACAGGACACAAACCAGATGATCACAGAGTCCTCGGAAAAGTCCTCCAAGATCACCAAGTCAAATCATCACCCAGCACCACGACTCTGTTCATCATTAACCATGTCCCCACATTTAAAACCATAAAACTCAAAAATGTTAATGAATATTCACTGCTATCAATCATGGAATCACAGAATGGGTTAGGTTGGAAGGGACCTTAAATCCCATCCAATTCCAAAGCAGGGACAGCTTCCACTGTCCCAGGTTGATCCAAGACCCTTCCAACCTGGCCTTGGACACTTCCAGGGGCAGCTGCAGATCCTCTGGGCAACCTGGGATAGTGGGAGGGCCTCAGCACCTTCAGAGTAAGGGATTTTTTCCATATATCTAATCTAAACCTACCTTCTTTCAGCTTGCAGCCATTCCCCCTGCTCCTGTCACTACATGCCCATGAAACAATCCCTCTCCACGTTTGTTATAGGCTCTCTTCAGGTCCTGGAAGGCCAGGGTTTAGCTCAGTTTTGAGCCAAGAGAAATATCTACCACTAGCTCTAGCATTTGAGTAGAAATACACTGTCAAAGTGAAAATAAAATAAGGTTTTTCAATTTCAAGGACAGCTTATTGCCAATTTTTGGCTAATTTTCATTCGAGCACATGATGGCTAAGGGAAGAACCTAACAGATGTTGCCCTCTGCAAAGTTGTGTGTTTTCCTCGTGGTTTTGCAGGGTGGTTGTTCCAGGGGAAGGAATAGGAGCAGCCATGCAGACAAAGTGTCTTCCCTGCCAGAGAGGGGGAGCAGCAAGACCCCTGGGACCCTACACATCTATTAACATCTATTTTATTCTGCACACTGTCAGTCCAGTGCATTAACAAGCATCAGCACTGGCAAGGGAAGCTTAGCATACAGCCCCTGAGGGGTCAGGAATCACAGATGAGCAGCAGCAGTATCAAAAAGTAAAATGAAGAGGAAATTGTCCTAGATCTGAAGGGAAAAAATCATTAAGTGAATTATTTTTCTAACTGTGAAGTCACGAAGAGAAGGGAAAAGGAGAATGGAGGGGCAAAAAAGATTGTTCCTGGATGTATCTTTAGAAGGAAAAAAATCTTTAATCTTTTTCCCAAACTTTTAAGTGTAAAATCCAAAACCATTCCAATTTGAAAATCATCAGAAACATTTGGAATAGCATATGCATTTCATATTATATTGCACCTCCTGGGAACAATGGGAAAGAGCAATAAAAATGATGAATAGGCTTCATTCATGAAGGTTTCTTAACAGGCAAGCTGTAGGGGGAAAAAAAAGAAGAAAGAAAGAGTAGAGAGGAAACTTGGGCTTTCTGTTGATAACAGTGTATTAAAATCTCCTTGTAAAGTACCTAAAGAATTCCGTGCACTGACCTTGCATTACAGTGGTCACAAGAGGAGAGCACCACCATAAATAAGTTTTGGTCACATCAGCACCTTCGGATTGCCTTGCTCTGCCTACTTTTAAATGTATTAAAAAATGCAGGCAGTAGAGTCTGAGGGCAGCAGTGATGTAGTGGTTTGTGTAGGGGGGACATAAAACCCTTTCCATTAAAGAACCCTTATCAATTCTACAATATTCAGTATCTACACAGAAGAGACCACGAGATGAACCATCTCTCACGAGCTTCCCTTTCCTTCCCCCACTGGGCAGGGATGCAACACCTCCAGCAGCAGCAGATTTACTTACTCATATCATTAAATCTGGCCAGACCAAATTCCAAAACTTGAAATACTCAGCATTTCCTGGTGGCAGTCTCTATTGGCATCTGGACTCCTAACAAATACTAAACAACCAATATCTATAAATGGAGTTTGAGATTCAAATATCTGATTAAATTTCTCTCTGTAAAACCACAAGGTGGTCAATGAAATGCATTTTTGGTTACTACAATGACATGGCAACACACTTCAGCTGGTTTTCCTGAAGCCTGATGATGGGAAAATACAACAGTAAAGACACAATGAGGCTCCCAAATTCCTGTGTGGGAATACTTCAGTGAGAATTTCAGGAATATTGTTATTGGCCCTCACCTAAGGAGAATCAAGAAGTCTACAAGCAAAATTTACTGTAAACAGTGGGTAACCACAGATAATGGAAATCTGCCACATGAATGGGGAAAATACAAATATTACATTAATTAGAACTGTTGTTTCACATGAGTAGATGCTGACTCTCATTTCACATCTGTGCACCAAATAAGTGCTCTTGATTCCTATCTGGTTGTGCATGATTTTAGGAAATGTACTTTGATAGTATTTTTAAAGAGCAGAGGACAGGAATCAGAAACTTATGCAGATTACCTGATTATACCCATCATATTTTAGGCATGGCAAGCACAAATAAATTTGAAGGATGTTTTAACGGGATTTGGTTGAAAATCATTCATTATTCTTCAGAGATCTTTCATCACTAAGTTTCATAAAATTAGAGTCGGACAGACGTCAAAGAATAAAGCATTACTATTTTTTTCATGTTAAATCAAAGTTTTTCTTTACTTCAAAATTTTCCAAGAAAATACTTTGATTTTGGAAAATGTATTTTAAATAAGATCTTTGGGGGCGAGATGAAAAAACTGTGTATTTTCCACCCTATTTTAGGTACCTTCATACAGCTAAGAATAAGGCTTGGATAAGAGTTTTTTTAATTAAAAATAGAAAGAAAAAAAGAAGAAAAATATTTCAATTGAAGTCTGACAGAAAGCAATTGCTCAATATTTCCTGTCAACCTGCTTCAGAGGTTTTTGGGCCCTGGAAAAGATGCCAAGTCAGACAGTTTATGCCTCTCTAACATAAGGCTTTTGCTAGTGCCTTTCATTTCCAAGGCTGTTGTAACACATCTCAGCTATTTGGGAATCCAATCTGTTGAACCAAAGCAAATGCTATGATTTATATATATAAAAATACACACACATACATGCACCCACCCACCCCTTCTGAGCTGCATAGTCAGGATACCTTTTTTACAAAAATTACTGACAGCAGCCACCAAGCTGAGCGTGTGGCTTGTACAGCCCGTGGCACTCCTACCATTCCTGTCCTCCTGGGGCTCTGGGGAACCACACAGCAAATGCACATGCAGATTTTCTTCTAAGAACAGCACAGGGATTCTTTTTCTGTCAAGGAATGAGATGTAACACAGCCAGAGGTGCCCCTGTAGCCTGAACCTCCAGGCACATCTTACCCAGATTCTCTGAGCTCCTCTCCTCCTGGCTTTTCACACTTTGCTTTTGCTCTTTTCAGTGGCTAAATGAACTCTTCCTATCTGGCCCTGCCTTGGTAAGTGTTTCCTCATCTGGAAGAGACCTGCATGTGGTAAATAATCTCCTAATTTCAGTCTCAGGTCCCAGAGCTACTTTGAAAACAAACTGTCTCGTTCCCTTCAAACGCAGTTAACATTACACAGCATCTTTTCACTTTGGTTTAAAAACCCAGCAACAGATGGGGATCTGTGATTTGAAGGCACTAGAAATGGCTGGGCTTTGAAGATAAAGACAAAGCAATAGGAAGTGCTTGGTAAAAGTGACAGACAGAATTTGCAAGGGCCTGTAGAAAAACAGAGCAGCGAGATGAATACGACTGCATCAACATCAAAGATGCAATTACCTGAAAAAGCAGAAAAAAAAAAATCATTCCACTACAAGTATTAAAATAGACAGCATATTCCAAAGTCCTGAGCAGACAAAAATGATTGCTCCTCCAGTGTCTTTGATTTACACCTCCATCAGCAAGAGCTGAGAGGCAGCAGCACCCCATTGATGTCCCTGTCCTGGACAGTACCCAGCCAGGGTACAGAGCACACCCACACCTTGGAACAGCTGTTTCATCTTTATGGGACAGGTCTCTGAGAGGGTCAATCTGCACAGGGCTCTAAAGCCTCCCTGGAGAGTCAGCCAAGACACTGGGAGAGCCCAACCAACTATAAAAAATACCCTGAGCACCAAAAAATAGTGTTCTTGAAGATCACAATGCATTCTGCAGGTCTGATGCCAACGGGGCACATCCCTTATTGTGCAAACAATTCAAACCCTTGGCACCAGTGATCAAGATCTGAGCTGTATATGATTATTAGGGACAGTGTCTTCAGTGAGTCCTTGTTTCTCTATCTACTCATTTATGATTTTAAATTATTGCAGTGCCACTATATTCCAGAAAAGCCATAAGCACCCAATTCCCTGCTTGTTAAAACATCTTTACTAACAAGTTGCCTGTTTGACTTGTTTCAGCGAGATGGAAATAAACATATTTTCATTTGTGTTTCATTAAATTATTCCGCAACCCATATGCAGTGTCTTGATGCAGTTTGAAAGGTGAACAGATGGGATTTTATTTTTAGCTCACGTTAACACAGCCCATCAAACACTCATTTGCCTGATATACTATCATAATATAGCTTACTATTCAGCCTTTAAAGTATATCATTGCTTGCCTTGTAACATCCAAATGACAAAAGAGAACTGTATGATAAATATTTAATTACAGTCACGATGATCACTTTGTCACTGAACACTAGCAACTGTAAGTGCATGGGAGAACCTGGGTTTTGAAGAGGAGCGTTTAGCAACTGCGTGCTACTGAAATCAAAGCACATTTTTAATCACAGTATTTCAAATACAGCCTTTTTTATGATTGGAAGAGTGCTTGAGGGGACCAAATGTATTGTTTTATATAGACACATGAGGCATTTGCAACACCTATTAGGTATTAGGAGTAGAGTGAAACTTTGTTTAACAGTATGAGCTTTCATTGCATATAGTAATTTTGCAGTATCACAATACGCAATGGTACATATAACAAAATATAGTCCACAAAAAATAGAATGATAAAGTAGATGTAAGAGCTAATACTGACTTGTGCTTCCTCACTCAAATAATTCACAAAATACAATTTGGAGCAGCCTCCAAACTAGACTTCTACAAGTTGTATGTTTTGCACTGCGTACCTACACAGCCATGCAGAAGAGTTTTCCAGGTTGGTATGGTACAACTTTTAATTTTGCATTTTCTTTGTACATTCCACTCCACAGCCATCCTGTTCACCCCTCCAAAGGGATCTATCAGCAAAGGATATCAGAGTCAATCCCCAGCACAGACAGCATTTGTCCCCAAAATACCTTGCCGAGGGAGAGACGCAGTTGTGAGAGTTATAAAGAATCAGAGAGCAAAATCCCTCATGAATATTATGCTGGTATCAGAAGGAAAAGATGCAAACGGTTCCCCAGAGCATCACCAGTTCTTATGACCATCTCATACATTTTAGGGAAATCTCAGCAAATATAGAGGAAAAAGGAGCCACAGCTGTGCATCAGAGTTGCAGCAGATATTTCCTATCCTGGGGAAACCATCAGCAGCTTTCCAGTGCTGTCTTTGGCAGAGGGTGAACACTCAGGGCAGGTTTTACTGCAATCACAAAATTAGGCAAGAGTGTTGGAGAGTGTAAAACAGAAGCCTGAGTCCCCCAGAGAGAGAAAAGAATGCAGGGATTGAATTAAAACCTTTAGAGAAATTACAATATATTAAACCACATAGACATTAAGTGGAAGTTTTAGTTTTAAGTACGTAGAAATATTAAGTCACATAGATATAAAGTAGAAGGGTAAGTCTTAGTTTTAAGTAAGAATATATTTTAACTGCCTTAAGAGAGTAAAAAGCTCTAGTATCTAGTGTAAACTTTGAGGTTACTTAAAAGATTAGAAACTTAGCCCCAGACATAATGAAAATATAGTAAGAACATTGTTTACATTTTCTAGACAGAACAGATAGAACCATTTGTGTGAATAGATAGAGCTATATGCATAAATTATATGTAAGAATTAACACTGCTTTTGTACTTTAAAACTAAAATTCTAATAGGTGAAGAAGAAGTGGGTTAGGTTCATGTTTTTCGCTCATTGGATGATTTACTAATAAAAACCCTGTATTGGGGTAGAAAAACATCACCACTACCACCACATACGTGGAAGGGGAAGGGAGGATGGAGAAAAGGAGGATGGAGAAAGAGAGGAAAGAAGAATATCAGAGAGCTGCTGCAGCTGCCTCTGCTCAGGACTCCAGGCCAGAAACCTTTATCATGGACTTTAACACTCTGAACTCCTTACCTGCAATACTGATGCATTCATGGAATAAACAACTTTACAGCCACTAATTACTGCTCTTGTCTCTTTGAAGAGCCATGAATAACTCGACACAGGAGACCAAACTCACAGAAAGCAGAAAGAATGAAATGTCTGTCTGCACCTGGAGCAGCTCTCCTGGCCCTCCTGCAGCAGGACCTGAGAGGGCAGCACAGCCCAGGCTGTTAGCATGTGTTAGAGTCAACATAGCAGCTCCTCTGCAAATAGGAGAGGTTTCTGCAGAGAAATGGCTGAGAGTTTCCACATGACACAGGAGGTGAAAAGTTTTCACACAACTCGAGCGCTGCCTTTCATTTTCACACAGAAAATGAGGAGCAAAACACCTTTGAGAAAGCCACTGACAGGAGGGATTTTTTTTAAAATAGAGCTGTACCTTTAGTGATCAGCTATGCTTCTCATTTGCAAACATTGGGAGGAATGGAGGAATTGCAGGTTGAAATGTGAAAGGAAAAAGTAAGTTCTGGTGCCTCACAGAGCTTGGATTTCATATTTAATGGGAAAGGCTAAATGTGCTTACATACCACTTACTGCTAAACCAACTGAGGGTGAGCAGATGCTATCCTCTCTCCCTCATATTTTTGTTCATGCTCTGTGCTTCTATCTGTATTATGAATGTGAGAGACAATAGTGATAATAAAGCACCCAGAAATAGTACAAAATCCCATGTGAAGAAGATAAATCAAATGAGACAAGTCAGCTATATATAAAGGCCCTAAATTATTCAAGCTGCCTAAACACCCAGAAGTGCATTCACAGCTTTATAGTAATGATTGCAAATTCCAAACTACATTGCTATATTTATTTCTAGTTTCTTTTTTTTCCCTCAAACAGTCAGGCACAGAGGAATTAAGTCTTTAAATCCATATTTAGTCAGCAGACACTCTGTACTAATTAATATGGAAAACAATTACCATAGAAAAGGAGCAGATGGCTTGAAGACAGAGAAGGAAGGTAAGCTGAGAGAGATCTGTGTGAAGATACCAAGTACATACTTGAGCTTTCTTAAACACTGAAAACTATAATATAGCTCCTTAATAGATAGATTTGATTTGAAGTAACATTTTAAGAAGAAAGGTCAGACGAATCTCCACATTTAGCCAGCAATAAACCTTTTTTCCAAGCTATTTTTTATCAAATCACATGACAGAGATGAGATTATTTCCCACAGGATGCTGATCGTTTGATGTTTGAAATATTCTCATCCCTCACTAACAGCTAGAAGCATTTCTTCATCCTTTGTTGGTAACTTTGCTAATGTAAAAATTAAGTCTAAAAGAGGGAGAGAAATAAGAAAAAACAGTAGCAATACTAAAATTATGTTTTTCCTGTCTCATGTTTCTGATACATAGGTTTAGAAGGAAAAAGAAGGAAAATGTGTTCTGATAATTTAGATATGAGTATTATTGTCCTACGTGAAAACTGACTCCTGGGAAGAGGGACAGGGATAGGATTCTTTTCTAATACAAGAATTCCAATTCCGAACTATTCTTGGTAGGATCACCACAGCCTGTAGCCCTAGAATACAGCAAAGCATTTGTATTCCTATTAATTTATAAGTTTAAAAAAAGCTTGGAAAAATAGCTGCAGCCACCTACTGCTCCTATTAATCATGGAAATGAGCAGACAACCTCAGGGGAAGAGTCAGACTTCAACAGTGCTGGGTTTCCCTCCCTGGGCCTCATTAGGGGAAGAAATGGAGGGAAAGGATTTGGGAATTTCCCATCAGCTGCAGCTGAAGTAGCACCAGCACCACATGAAGGACATGAATAACAGAGGACATAAAATAACATTTCAGGAGACAGTGTGGTCTGACAACGTTTTAGGTCTGGGAAAGCATCAGAGC
>PYHW01009817.1:394298-486422 GCA_013186435.1 Turdus rufiventris | reverse complement strand
AAAAAAAAAAAAAAAAAACCACACATAAAAGCAGGGGAAAACTTAACGAGTAAATCAACCCACACAATGTTGTGAAGAGAAACACATTTTGTTTGGTTTGTGTAGATATCGGGTAAAACACATGAAATACTTTGAGCAACATTTCTTGCACAAATTTCAGAATATGGAGAAAGCCAGGGGCCAATGTCTAGTCCAGGTGCTGCTCATTTCACCCTGAGGCTCAAACCTCTGACTGAACATTCCCACTTTGTACATTTATTGGAGCACCTCTCTTGTCTGGGCACTGAGACTAACTCTGGCTTTCTGGTCAGCTTCAGTAACACAAATTTTAGTCCCCCTTTTCCCTGTGCAGGCTCTGCAAATGCTGTCACACCTGTACCCAGATAGCAGTCGTGTTAATTCACTCTATTTGTTCATTAGCAATCCCTGCCTTCGGTATTTGCAGCATCTAATAGGAGACCTGCAAGTCTAAATCTCTCCACAGGCTTCTTCATTCTGTTAATTTTCCACTGCATTAAATCTTCACACCTTTGCTACTTCATTGTTTTATGCCATGGTCATCGACTGATCTTTTCCCCATTTTTAGCATCAAAGACCAACCAAAAATATTCTAACAAAATTTAGGAGTTTCTGAAGAAGCAAAATCACATTTACTTTTTCCACTACAGATGCATTTCTAGAATGACAACAACGTTAGAAATTATAATTTAGCAGGGTTTGTCTACTTCACCTTCAAGCAGCTTTAATATTTGGCCTTCACAAAGCCATAGACCATGGGTAAGGTCATGCCAGGCTGGAGGAAAGGAAGGAGCAAAACCTTAGAGATACAGAGAAAAGCTTATTCTTAACCAAGGAAGCTCTTGTGGTGTGTCTCACTGAACGACTGATATGCAAATATAGCCTATTCGACTTATTAATGTCATTCCCTCAAATTATAAAAAACTTCTTTCCCTGTAGGCAGCATTTTAGTAGGTAACTGGAACTCCAATTTTGATCACACCATGATGAGTTTTAAATTCCCAGAGTAATTTTCAAATCAGTTTGCTTGACTGTAACTTCTCCATCAGCCTTAAACACAATTTCACAATCCTGTTTCAGCTGGTGGCCAGTTTTCATTGGTTTACAGACACATTTCCTTATTACAATAATCAAACCCAAGAAATTACACAACAGGAAGGGGTCATGGGTAAAAATGCTGCAGTGAAATAAAGAACAAATAAAGAACATACAGAAATCCTGCACCTAAATACAGCAGTCTGAAAGGCACACTACTCAAAGTCTCATTAAACTTCAATTTATTTCTATGATATTTCTGTGTCCCAATATACAGTTCTCTAACCTTTCACCTTTCCAAGATGTAAAATTAACAATACTGACATTTACAGGATATTGGCTTAAAAATGTCAGTAGGGAAAAAATAAAAAAGTGGAAACAGAACAATATTTATCAGTTGCAAAGATTTGGCCATGATAAACGCTAGCATTACCCTTGACAAAATTATACACCTGGAAGTATTCTTCTCTTCAAAGTACAAGTTTCTGTATTTCTGGCAGGTGACATTTATATCAAATGTATGACAAGAATTACTATGGTAACAAAAAACGTATTTTAAAAAAATTATTATTTTTCCTATTTCTGTTTCATTTTTCTTTCAGAATAGGTTAACCTCAAGCATTAAGAAATCCTTATATTTTTTTTCCTTGCCTCTGCTATTGAGTTTCCTGAATTATTGGCCTTTGGCCAGAGATGCTGGGCTGCCCAAGAGCTTCAGCACTATGAGATGATGTCCTGCTTGCACTTCAGATTCTAAGACACATTGCAAATCTCAGCTGTAATACTGAAGGATTCCAGCAGAGAGAGACACTTTTTTAAATTGCATGTGAAAAATAATAGGTATATTACAAGTCCTATCTCTTGGGGTATTTAAATTAAAAGGAGAAAAAAAAATCCTGGTAGCTAACATACTATCCAATAGAGAACAATCCCTAAGGAAATGGAAAGCACTTCTTAGTTTTAAATCTACTCCTCTATAACTTACAGGATTCTATTCTAACAGACAAACAGCTCTATTCCGCTGAAATAAGGTTATTTTATTGATTTCAAACTCTCTCATAAACTTGAAATATTTTAATTACCAAATAATCCATTTTGCATTTCAGAGGCAGCAATTTGCTCAGCACCATAAACCTAACAAAACAATGCCTGATTGAAAAAGTGAAATATGTTCCTGTAAACAGAAGGTACCTGGTGTGCCCTTGAAGTCTATTGTTCTGGGAAGGTGCCAGAGAAAAATATTAAAACATGCAATTCAAGAGAGGATTTTCTTAGTTTTAATAAGTCAACTTTTGAAATTCCCATGGATTAACATAACACAGAAACCCTCCAATACCTTCACTTCAAAAATGCTCAGAAAACAAGGTGGGGAGATAAAAGGCAAATATCTGCTACTGAGCCCACTCTGAAGAGAGACAAGACAAAGCTGATAAGGGTCTTCCTTCACTGATGTTCAATAATATTTGTTCTCAGCCTAATGCCACTTATCTCACAGCAAGTTAATAGCACCCAAAAGTTTCCTTCAGCATCCAGTACTCCTCTTGACAGCAGCACAGCCCCTTCAAAGCCACATTTGGCAGCACTGCACACACAACAGCAAATTAAAATCTGTGCTCTCTTAGTGTCAAGCCCTGCAGATGCCAGGGCTGCTCTGAGCTCTCGCACAGCAAGCCCCCTTCTCAGCTCTGGAGGAGTTTAATTATAAGAAAGAATTGCTCTCCCCACTTTGCAGTGAAGGCTCAGACAAACAGAGACATCACATCTGCAATGAGAGATGTTAAAATCAGATCTTTAACCTGAAGGCCAGGCTGACGTGCTGCAGAGCCTGTCACAGCTCCCCTTCGTTAGCATAAATAATTCTGGGTTGTGTCACTCAGGGTGCCTGCAAATGCATTTGAAAACTTCTGAGGTCTGTACACAGTCCCCAGGACTACCACATTACAGTTTAATATCCAAGATTATTTTATTTCTTAAAGTTAGGCCAAAATCAAAGGGTGCAGAGATGACTATAGCAGTTCTGCCCATGCTGCAGAGCTCTATGGGCTCCAGAGCTTTGCCTGAAGCTCCACAGCTCACATGATAGAGAGACAAGGATTTAAAATGCCAACTGTTGCTCACTGTAAATACATAAACTGTGGAACTGAAATTACCAGTCTGCTGTAGCAATGAATACTGCAAGAAAGACAGAAGCAGAGAATAATCACTGTAGAAGTAAAGCAAGCAGAGGATTATTCTTTTAAAATGTGGGACGTTAAGGCTTTTTCTCAAGATAAATTAATGCATTAAATTTGAACTCAGTTTTAATTTGTTTTTACTTTAACTTGCTTCATTTTGCAGCCTACATTTGATCTGAATGAGTATCTGAAATATTTAGAGAACCACTGTGTTTAGCCCTTAACAAACCTCCACGTGAAATCTCCTTTAAAATATTTCCGCTTTCTTTTCCTTTCCTCCTGCAAACAGCAAGAATAGGGAAAAGGGGGAATAAAACCTAAAAATAAACCCACAGCCAGTGTAGCTGGGAGTAATGCTGAAAAGGCAAGGTTGCCTAAACCCACACCATCAGCTCCCATACTTTGGCACAAGGAGCAAACTGGAGGCACTCACAGTGCCCAGACCAGATCAGCCAGCACCTGCCAGAGAAGTGGAGGAGCAAGTCCTCACATGGTTTTTCAAGGTTTTCTGCTGGCAGCTATCATTGTGGTGTGAGACCATCACACAGCAGCTCTAACAACCATTTTGGGTGAAACTTTTATCAGTGTCAAGGCAAAGTCATTTGGGTGAACGCTTCACTGCCGGTGGCTGGTGCAGATATGCAACAAGCAGGAGAGGAAGATCCAGCTTTCTCTGAGTTTGGATGCTATGCGACATTTCATTGCATTCTGCCTTCAAATTAGCATTTCAAAGCCTAAGCCTTGTTTGTGTTTGTTTCAGCTGTTCTTCAAATGCCCTGACTGTCCCTTCTGTCCCCCTGACATTTCTGTCTTCCAGAGACAAAGTCAGAAATGCTAAACGCAGACCAAAAGCAGTGAGGGGGCACCCATCATTTTTATTTTCATGCCACAGAGCTCTGTGTGCTCCATACACCTCCAAACTCTTCCAAATTCTGGGATGGTGGTGTTTGGTGGGTGAAGCTCTAAGGCAGAAGGTGACCTCATCCTTGGGCATTGGAGAGGGGGAGAGATCTGGCTTTTCCTTCTCACTGCTGGACAAAAGAGCAGGAAAACCTGAGAGCCTGGGAAGGGAGGGTGAAGGACAAGCAGAAGCAGGGAACAGCATGGCCCCTCTCAGCAGATGCTGCTCTGGTCAGAGGGCATGCCCAGGGTTTTATTTAAAGCATGACAGACATGCTGCCAAATTTTCTGCTTCCTGACTCTGGCTTGGGATGCTGCCCACTGCTACTGAAAAACCTCAGCCATTTTGGAGGACATTTTTTTTTTTTTTTTCCTCCTGATGGGTTTAGGACTTTAAAGTTTTGGAATAAATCTGCCTTAACACCCACACTTAAAAATGCAAATAAGCTTTTCAACAATGAGGCTCCTGAAGAGGAGAGTTTGTTGAAAACATAAGGCTCTTACACACTAAGCCACATTATCCAGGAGGGAGGGGACCTGTGGGAAGAGGAGAAGTGAGTGAGCACCATGCAAAATGCATGAGTCTTGATAGCTTCCTCTAGTCCACCATATGCATATTTCATGAGTTCATTACAGCAACTACTGCATCTATAAGTCAAATAAGCCCAATTGTTCAACAAAAATGACCAGTTTGATATACAGAAAACAGATGCTGTTAGAGGAGCACTGACAGCCACCACACTGAAACTGCCACATGCCTGTCAGGACTGCCCAGTGTCCTGTAGGCTTGGCCAGAAGGAGACACAGGAGAAGAAGAGTTGTTTCCACAGGATCTGCATGAATAACTAGAAGGGCTGGTCCCCAGAAGCAATTGTGGTAGCTGAGCTACAAACTGTAGCTCCAGTCATTGCTAACTCACATCCAAAAGGAAAAGTTTGTAGATGACAGACAATGTTCACTCCCAGGATCTGCACAGGGACAAGCACTAAAGAGATGACAAGGAAGGAAAGAAAAAACCAGCAAAGAAAAAAACTCTGTGCTCCCTCCTGTCAGCCTGAGTGCTGTGTATTCTGTACATGGAAATAGACTGGGGATAAAATGGGAGAGAGAAACTCAGCTTGTCACACTGACACATTTGCTTTTGGCAAGGGGGATTCCAGCTCCAGACTGGACCCTAGGCTGCTTTATTTCTTCTTTATCAGAAACCATTTCTGATCATCCTTAAATCCACTCCTGCAGGCACCAGCCATGGTGGGATTCCCTTCCCACATCCTGGAAGCAGTGGTGGCTCAGTGTACAGAATCAGGATCCATAAGGCAAATGCAAAAGCACAGAAAAGGAGGCAGTACCAATGGAAATTGTTCATCCAGCAGATGCAGCACTGACAAAGGCCCACTCTATTTACCAGCATGGATACACAGAAATTCAACACTACTTTTCATCTGGCTGATGACAAGTCTGAACAAGGGAACGATAATCTAAACACCTATTCTTTCTTGAGATTCAGATTAAAATAGAATTTAGATCTGAAAGCTCCAAATTTTGAGCAGCAAAACACAAACCAAGGTTTTTAGGACTGAGACTCACAGGGAATGTCGCAGGAGCATTTCAGCAGAGGCCAGGAGGTCTCACCACCATCCAACCCAATCTTCCACACACCAGGTCCCAAACTCGGCACCCACGGACTGCAAAAGCTGGGTTTCATTGTGGTGAAAAAAAAAAGAATAAATCTCTTCTGCAAAACTGCATCTAAAGCTCTTCCACTTGTAACAAACACTCATCCACAGCACTGGACCAGGAAGAGTTAAAAGTGGAAAACTCCACCATAATTCATCAGGTATTTCTATCACTTCACTGCTATGGTAATACTGATCCCATCCTCCTTTCCAACACAAACACATCTCAGATTTTCTTTAAACAAAAAACAAAAACATTTAATTATTGTATTTTGGAGGCATGGAAACTTAATGTGATACCATCTCCAATTAACTCGAAGCAATTTGAGATTCATTGACAAGTACAGCAATGGTTTTCAACACCTACTTAGATTTAGTAGGCTTTCAACTTGTCACTGCCCAAGTACTGCCTTAAAAAAAAAAAAATAAAAAAGGGAATACTTAACCTTTCTCTACTGGATAAAAAAATAAATGAAAGTTTGTGAACTTTATACAGTAACATTTGTGCTTTGAATGAGCTTAATGTGCCTCCAGCAAAGCTGTACAACATTCACCACTTCACAGTTTAAAAGTGTGTTCTAATAAAAGGTCAGGGGAAAGAGAAAAATAAGGGAAAGGCCTTCAAGGTTATAAATATACTAGACAGGAAAGCCATTTCTGCTCTGCTAAATGCCTGTTTAAATATAAGTCTATTAGTCTGATGAGGTTAAGACCTGAATGTAAATTTATGTCTGATTTTGAAGAGAGAGTGGTGGTATTCCCTTATTTTCCATTTTCCTCCATTTTCTAATTCTCTTTACTCCTTCATTTTTTTCTAACTATTTCTGAGGTTCCCAGGGCTTGGGATTTAAAAATTTAAAAATAAAGCCAGAATATTTAATAAAAACACATCCACAAATCCAAACATCATTAAATGTTTGTCATCAAAAGAATCTGCCTGTGATAGGAGAAAAAATATCCGAAATATATAATATCTGAATATTAGCCTATTCAAAATAATCTATTCTATTTTTTCTGTAGGTGAGGTCTATTAACTAATATTAGACACATATCCAGATCTTTTATAATCTGGTTATAGATTCCACCTCAGTAAGAAATACATACCTTTCATATAAAATTTTATAATGCTTAAACTTCTGCTTTATAGTTTCTAATAGATGATTTTTATTGCTGAAAGGATAATTCTAGCATTTGCAATAGGAAAGACTCATTTAAATTGAATCATATATTTTAAAAATACCACGCACAGGAGCTGATTAAATAGCATAAAATTTACACCGCTCTGTTAATTTTTCCTCATTTTTTAACCTTGTTGTATGTTTCAATTTCTAATTTGTTTTGGTTGATGTACTATAAACTTTAAGGTTTGTAATCAATCCTGCATCTGTGACCATTTTGCTGTTTATGTTAGAAACTTCTCCTCTTGTGTTAACATGCCATCCTCAGCCTGAAAATCCTTGCAAGTTAATTTCCTGCATCTCCTTTTGAGATATCCACCANAAAAAAAAAAAAAAAAAAAAAAAAAAAAAAAAAAAGCACCAATTAACCATAGAAATTCTGTATTAATTTTTGCTTAGTTACTAAAGATTAAGAAAACATTGCAAAAACAACAAAATCACACTGGTTTACAAGGTAGCCAGAATTCAGTTTACCTGAATAGCAGCCAATAACAAGAAAAACCTTGCTTCTAGAAAAAAAAAATTCCAGCACTCAAAAAATTTAAAAATTACAAAAGTGTAATCTGCAAAATATAAGGGAACTGTAAACTATGATTTCAATTTTATTCTATGTGTATTTAGATATTAAAGAAAGCAAAGGTGGAAATTTTGAAAAATTAGAGTTGGGGGGAAAATAGATATTAATTTCTTCTATTATGCAACAATTGCTAAAAATCACTACGTTTGTGTCATCTGGTTAGAACATTTATCTTTGGAGCTTAACACTTAAACTAAATTTTTTATCACCAGAACCACAATGAAAGACAGCCTCATTTAAATTTTTCTTTAAAAACAAGGATTAGACTCACTACATTAATTGATATGTTAAGATTAATTCCTTGAATACTCAAAGTGGTTGGAAGAAAAGCCCAAATCCTGTACCCTGCTCTGTTATTTTCTGTTTCACTATGCCAATGGTTTAAGCTTTTAAAACTTCGAAATTGTGCCCTGCATGTTGCAGAGGTGTAGGCAAAGGATTGCTTCAACTGGACAAAAACACAAGCTTGAATGAAAACATTCCCAGGGATTGATGAATGGAATACCTAACAGTGAAAATTTGCATTAGACTCTTAAAATCAGCAAATTTGACACTACTTTTATGTGGCAGATCACCCAAAAATTTGCCTAAACTTTCTCTGGGCTGTCAGTAATGTGGTAAAAAGATTTTCAAACATGTCATCCTGAAAGGGCTGATAGCTTTAATTCTTGCTACCTGAGAATTTTTAAGTAAAACATCTCTTTTAAGAGATAAAGATACTTTGTCAAAACTTATGAAAAATTTATGTGTAATAGAATTCAGCATTTTCCCCTGATGTATTTTTTGCAGATGTTTTCAAACCTCCTATTGTCATAACTGCAAACTGAAGTTTCACTAAAAGTGAATTTTTAAAAGATTGCTAAATACTGACATATGCCTTTTTTTTTTCCTTTTAAAGATCAACGAGATTTTATGATTTCAGCCTGATTTAGGTTTTTTTCAAATACAAAAACACATCAAAATATTGCTTCCTACTTAGTGCTACTGCTCACAGATTAATAAGTGCTCATAATTGGAACTGAACTCGATAAATAGGTTTTCCATTCATCAGCTTTCTAAAAAGTTGTTGCAAATTTCAGAGGGAGAAAAAGATCTCCTGAGAATTTTACAGATTCATACTTACAACACTGATTATCTTTCTTACCACCAGTTCAACTCTGCTCTTAGGTGGAGCCAGCCAAATCATGGAAATATGCTTTTGGGGGGGAATTTCAGATTCTGCACTTTTTAAAGATGATATTCAGACATTTATAATTCTAAAAATGGCAACTTTGCCATAAAATTAATCCACTCTAGAACAGGATCCTGAATTGAAAGTCAATTTTTGCCTCACATCCTTTGGGAAGCCGCAAGAGTTCACGGCTGTAAAAAAACTGTGACCACATAGGCACTGGCTACAATAATAATAAAAAGCTCATATTCTTAATTCACTTTAATCTCTGAGCATCATCTGCGTTTTTTATCCCTGGCAACACCCACTATGCTTTTATTTGCTTTTATCTTTGTGCAACACTTTTCATATCAATCACAGCTTCAGGCAAACCTGTGAACATCAGATCCCTACCTCTTCCATGTGGACAATAAAAGAATATGGAAATGCTTTGAGTAGATGATTGTGGGGAGTTCAGAGTCATTTGTTCCTCTTTTAAATTGCCATTCAAAGCAATGTTTTAAAACCAGATTACCAAAAACCCAGTGAGCTGGTGTCAAGCATTCCAGACTCTTAATGAGAATGGATTAAAGTGTACTTCTCCAAAGACTTCACCACATTACTGCAAAAGCACATTCAAAATGTAGAATGTGTAGAACAATTTCACACTATCTTTACAGGAATGCATATTCATCTTTCTATTCCTGCCCATCTTCAGAAATTCATTAATCCAAAAAAGATGAGGAACAATGAAAATCTCCAGTGGCTTTAACCAGACACACATAGGAAAGAACATGCCACTAGCAAAATATACCAAACAAGTCAGTGTCTATTGTCTTTGTTTAAAAATCCATAGTGCAATATTAAGCAGGAGAAGGTATCAAAATTTTAGCTTTTATTTTAGTTAATTTTACTTTTATTTTAGTTGTAAGCAGAAGACAATTGCTGTACAACACACCCCACCCTTAGCATTGCTGCCATTTCCTAACAAAAATATATTTGTCCAGCATTTATGATAATCCTTGGCTTCATTTCATTAGCTATCATTTCCAATGTTCCTAACATCAGGTGCCCTGTGTCCTTTGATAGCATTTTCTAGGACACTGTGGCAGAGAATGCCACCCCCACCACGGATGTCAGGCGCCAGCCGACGCACAACGCTCGCCACTGGATTACATCTCAAGCACCCTTGAAAATAAATGTTTGAAAAACTAAAGCAGCTACAAAGTGCTTCAGTTGCTCATATTTAATGAGCTGCTAACCCTTCAACAATTTGCTTTTGCAGTGAAGAGATATTAATGACAAATAATAGCAACAAGGCAATTAATAAGTGACACGTAGCGATGTAACAGTAAATCAAAGCCAGCATAAAGGGGCTGTGCTGAGCCACACCAAGGGCTCATCCATCCACCACTCCTCCTGACAGCTGCCAGCAACAGAAGCCTGGGAAAGCAAGAACCACACAAGCATGAAATGCTAGCTCCATGTGACTCTTCCAGATTTCAGTTGTTACCATCTCGGGGGTTTCCAACACCAGGAATTGCAGTTTAGACCACAGTCATTAGAGCAGAGTACATCCTCTGCACCCTCCTTTCTCTTGGATAAATATGCCTGCTGACTTTCTGAAAATTCACAAGCCCTAAGAAAACTGACTACAGTAAATGATCAATGATTCATTCAGAAGCCAGGTTATTAGAAGAAACTGGAAATGTTGTGCTGTTACGAACCTTTACCAAGAGTGAAAACAGGATTGGATAAAACAGCAAAAACCTGGGTGTAAGTGGATGCACACGTACATAAAGCTGCATATGCACACCTAGTAACTCTGAGCTGCTTGCCTAGTGCCCACATCAACAGTTTTTTGATGGAGAAAACATCAGGCTGTGCTTCCAGGATACTCTCAAGTTACTCTCTGAGTTCCAGCCTGGCTCTGGAGATCCTCACCCCCCCCCCACCCCGCCAGAGCAGCCCCTGCTATCCTGGCCAATCCTTGTTCCATCACCCAATCTTAATTCCTGCACTGGCTATGAGGAAACCACAACATAAGGAAGCATCCTCAGAATTTCTTGGGCTACACTGTCTGGAAATCACTATTTTAAGCAAGTTTCAAATCATGACAGACCAGGCAAAAGTGTTCTAGGCTTTACTTTGAAATACTTTACTTTGAAATTTCTTGTTTTCTGTGTTTTGTTGCATGTGCTTTAACAAAAAGATTTTTTTACAGAATTCTCCTGCATTTTGAAAACACATTTTGATTGTAACCAAGCAAACTGCTTTGCATGCAAAAACATTCACTGAAGTATTTTAAAATATATTTCAGTGCAGTTTATTATCTCCATGCACACTAAAAACAGTTCACACATGAAATTATAAATACTAAATATTTGAAGCAACTCCTCTACTGAGAAACCTGAAAAAAATACACTGGCTTAAATATATCTTCTGAAAACAGTCAAAATAATGAATAATTTAAAACAGAATGGGTTCACTAACAATTTGCAAGAGAAAGCGCTACATTCTATAATATGTCCTTTAGTCAATATTCTCTCTCTTCTCCTTCTTGCAGTTACTTTTCATAGCACATTGTCTAGCTTGACATACATGTTACAACAATTATGCACACAGAATATTAATCATCCAATTTGATATTCTCTAAGAGGCCCCCCAAAAGATTTTTTCAAATTGAATATATCCTTTTGTTTCCTTTTATACTTATTTTCATTTATTTAGGACATTCAGATCCATTTCCTATGCCAGACCCATAAATCCGAATAGGGGGGTGGGAATGACATATAAATTAGCCCCTCAGCTGAAGAATCCAAGCTCTTCTCACACTGAACTTGCGGGGGGAAAAAAAATCCAGTTCCAGATGTTTTCCAGCCTCTGTGGGATCACACACATCTGTTTCAGGACCCTGGACAAGTCCTCTGAGCTGGATCAGCTTCCCAAAGCTGGGAAGATGTCATTTTTGAGGGACTGCTCCTGAATTTGACAGATTCTGACTCCATCCAGGTGTAGGATAGTAAGTAATAATAAAGTAACATAAACAACAGGAGAAAGCCTCCCAGCAGTCATGCAAAATTCACCTTGTAGCTGACTGGCTTTGCCACATTATCGCCTTCTATCTCAAATACTTGGGATTATAAAAACATTGTAATATCTTTCTGACTAACAGATGTTATTTGGCTCGTACAATGGCTCCGAGGACCAGATTGCAGTGACTTACAAGAATCCAGAGTACAGTATGTTTTCCTATTGCCTAGCAATTCATGGAGCTGAAAATAGGACATATCAATGAAATCAATGTATGGCTCATTCCTCTGATGGCAATTTACTGTATGGGAAGCTGTAGGTTTTCATCAGGAATTTTTTACTTCATTAATATCTATTCATCACTTTCTAAAGATAGATATTTGTGTTGCCTGTGAAGCCAATGGATTTGTATCACCCTATCAGAGCATTTACATGGAGCCCATTCCATTCACAAAGCAGAGCTCAAATTCCTGCATCTGAAACCTTGACATCACAAGGAAATATGATTCAGGGTGACAATATGATTTAGGGTGCAAATCCTGCTGGAAAAAAAACCCAGGCTGTTCAGGACTGGTGCTTCCTTCCAGATAGACCAAAACTGAGAACATCTGCCTTTCGCAGGTGAAATTCCTGCCTCTCAGAGATGCTTTTTTTTCACCCAGTTCTTCTCCCCTGCACCTTTCCTACACCAGGACCTTACTGTTGAGCAGAAAGCATTCGAGGGGACACAAAAATCTCCCTATTCCACCTCCCAGGCAGAGGAGGCTGTGCTCCTGTGCCCCACCCATCCCAGAGGATGGCTGTGCTAAAAGCAGAGATGCACAGCTCACCTAGAAAGCACATCACAGTTCAAATCACATTTGAATTCCGAAAGTTCAGAATATAGAAGAGGGGGCTGCAGCGTTTGTTCAGGCTGTATATTTTATGACAGAGTCAAAATAATGTAAATATACATTAAAAGTCACGAACATGGATGGTAGGACCCTGCTTTGTGCCTTGCAAATACACTCAGGGAGTAAAGACTGTCCCCAAATAATCTGAAAGTGAATTTAGCTCCTCGGGTGTTTTACTTGAAAACAAAACATTAAGCCTAAGCACAAGGAATTTGAAACATTTTGATAAATGATAAATAATAAAAAGATAATGAAAAAATTTTGGACTTGAGGGTTAAACAACCAAAGCAGTCACAAGAAAATGAATTTATAGGAACTATAGAACACTATTAAATGCATATGTTTGCATCAGTAGAAATGAAGGTGCAGGCTGAAGAAGTGAATAAAAATTTGCATCTTATAATTGTTCCTACAAAAGACTGAGAACATCATGTTAAATGACAGCTGTCTTTTTCTCTCTCTTGTCTTGAAGCAGAATTGTCACCAGCTTCACCACCCTTATTCAGCTGTCAGCAGATAATGGGGTGGTTCTGGAGCATTTTGAGTAATCCACAATCATATTCTTTAAGGTTTGGTGGGGGGAAGGGGTGGTGCTGTTTTAGGGGGGTTTGTGGGGTTTTATCCTTTTTGTTTGTTGGTTTGGGGTGGGGGATTTTTTTGGGGGTTTTTTGTTTTGTTTTGTTTGTTTGTTTTTGTTGGTGGTTTTTTGTTGGGGTTTTTTTTTTTGTTTTTTTTTTTTTTTGCATTTAAATGAAAATTAATTCTCATTGCAGTTGTTAAAATGAAAAAAAAAGAATCAACAAATATATTTGTTAGTACCATTAACTGGTATGCTGCCACCCATGCAAGATGTCACCAGGCTGCTGCCATAACTGAAGTTTTTTAGACAGAATTTCTTTTATCAAGATTTCATCAGACTTTCTTTTATCAAGAGCCTCTTTGCCTGAGGTAAACATCCTTGTAAATAGGTAGAACTGGTTTGAACATTTGCCATAGTGGAGGGCAGCAATGACACAGGATTAGAAGCCCCTATCCAGATTTTGAAGATACACACAGTGAAATCAGGAAAACTGCAAATATCCACTGGAGCAGCAGAAAGCAAAGTCTGCTTTTGGAGAGGCTGGGATGCTGCTTCCAGAGAAGTGCTGCCAGCAGAGTTTTGTCACCTCCACCTAACAAAAGTCAATTTGTGGTGAGAAAATGGATAATAAACATCTCATTCTGTGCTTAAGAAAATTGATAATAAGCACTTCATTCTGTGCTTAGATTTTGTTTTTCATAGATGCTAAAGGATTAAACAACATTATCAATAAATCCAGTGAAAATAAGAGTGAAATCTTATTAGCAGTTTGTGGTTGGGCTTGTAAAGTGCGTTAAAAACCCAGTAAAATGTAGAGTGAGCAGTACTTGCTCCTGCCAGAAGGCTTCAATTCTGAAGACCCACAGACTACTTAGAGTGGCCATTTATTGGAAAGATTTCCTAGAAAGCTCTGCAGAAACACCTCCTGATGGTTCATGAGCAATCTCTCAAGACACTCCATCCTCTGTAAGGCATCATCTCACACAACTAGCACATCCAGCATGCAGAAGTAAAACAGTTTTGCCAAACTGCTCACTTGCCAAATACCTTTAGCTTTTTTTCTTGCATTCAGGAAAAAGACAATTATCTGGAACTGTATCACTTAATAAAAACCCTTTTATAATCTCTTATGCTATATACTAAGACTATAGGGGTATGTCACACAAAAGATAGTGAGACCAAAGCTATACACAGTTCTATTTTCCATGTTTCCCTAAGATGCATTTTGCTGAGAATGTTATGCACATCTCATAGGAAATATCTGGGTTTTACCACAGGAAAAAATAGCCACAGCTAGCTTTATACAGTCCCATGATGTAAGCTGTCCCTGAATTTTACTGTCTCTATCCCATTTAACTCCTGATTATCCTGCTCCATGTTTTGTAGAAAACTCTGCCCACAGTTGTAATGCAAGAAAAAATCATGATTAGCAGGACTCAAACCAGAAGGCGAGGAGGTCTCTAAAGTCAGATTTTTACTCTGTTTCCTTAGCCCTGCTGAAATTATTTAATTATTCAGGGCAGGAGCAAGCAGATGCATTTTACCTTGAGAACACCGAAGTGTTTCCATCACCTAAGGCTGCTCCAAAGACCTCCCTGCTTCCCTCAGCTCAGCCAGGGGAGCAGTAGAACCCAATAAAACCTAAATCCTTTAGTGATGCTCAGCTTAAAAGTTTCTTCTAACAGGCATAAAGAATGAAAGGATCTGACATTTTCTTATAAAAATAATGAAAGCATGACAAACCTCACATTTCTGGAAGTTGTAAACACATATGACACAAAAAGCACAAAATATGAAGTGCCTTAAGGTGTATGATCAGTTCAGGCAAAACTGAAACAGGTTAAATAAAAATTAAAATATATTTTGTTAATTTAGCTCAATATTTTGCATTTGAAGAGTTTATAAGACCATCACTATAATGAAATAGGCATAATTTATCAAGGTGTTACTTAAAAAATGTAGGCAAGGATTATATCAAGACTTTTCCAGCATAAAAGCAAAATTTCTTTTGTGTATTCCAAAGAAACTGCCAAAAGAGATATCTACTAAGCTATTCAAAATCAGAATTCTCTGTATCAAGAAAATCTTCCTTTTAAAAGCATTTGCTACATGTAAAAGCAGTGAAATGCAATTCCAATTCCTAGCTTAATTTGCATTCACAGTCTCATTTACTTTTGAAGCTACTTTAATTTCAATGTAAAAAGGGACACATTAATTTGGAGTTTGTCTCCTGGGACTTCATGCACATTATTATGTCACAGATCTTACATGGGGTCTAATCTAGGTAGAAACATCACCACACCTTTGCTACCTCAGTATCTCAAAATATCTATTTTCAACAGCAGTATTTCCTACTGTAAGTTGATTTTCATCAACTCAAGGGCAGCCCTGTGCATCACAATCCCAGCAAAACAAATGGATCCTTAGTACAGAATAATTGTAGAAGCTGATGATGCAATCTGCACTTTGATGGAGTTTTGCTGCAAAATGCATGTTGCACTCTTACAAAAAGCTTTGTTGCAGTGGAAATATTTCCTGGTTTCCTACCATAGATCTGCTTGCAGTAGGAGGGGTGGACTCCTCTGCTCACCAACAGTGTCCCCACAACTGTGCAATGTATTTCCACTCAACCCCCAGCCAAGTACCCAAAAGAAAAAAAGGTCATCCCAGAGAAGCTGAAATGACAGAAGAGCCGTTTGTCATCATCTCCTGCACACTTTGTTCGTGATGGGCTGAACAACACCGTGACTACAGCCAGCTGACAGGAATTCTGACCTCGTTAAATGCCCCGGTATGTTTTAATTCCCTTAAATGGAATTTTTATGGGCCTGTTCTGCAAGCATATTATTAATACAGAACCATCAAAAAAACCCGCAGACATCCATAATAGCTCATCAGCTTATAGCCAGGCACTTTTCACCTTGAAAAATCAGCTGTCTTTCAGATTAACACAGCTATGTTTTGGGCAGAGGGAAAAAAAAAAAAAAAAAGGGAAACTATCAAATTATCATACTTATTTTTGTCACATGCCATCGCTGCAGCAGGGAATAAAGGCCACACTGCTGGCTTTTTATTGATATTGTTGGCAACCTCTGACACGGGAATTTGAATCTGGAAGACCTCTTCCTAATAAAAACCCACTTAGACATTAACATTTCAGCTGTAGAGGGTGGCAGGATGGGAAGGTGGTGTTTAGCCTGGCTTCCACTCCCCCATCAGTCGGTTTTCACATTTCCTGTCCTTCACAGGAGACCTCAAAGCACTTAAAAACCATTTCTAGTGTGGACCACAAAATCCACCCACAGAACAGGTCAAGGGCTCTTCTGGGAAGGAAAAGGACAAGTGGAGGTCAGGAATTCCATCCTCATCTGTAAAGTTTGTGCTGGTGACAGATTAAAAGTGTTGAAACATTCAGGGAACAGGACTGCACGTACACCTTGGGGAACAAGGCTCCAAATTAGTGTGGTGGGACAGAAATGGACAAAGTGAGGATGAAAGTTGTTGTGAAAGGTGAATTCTCCTACTAGAAAGGAGCCACTGATGGGCTGGTCCCAGGATCTGAGATGCTCCTTAAGGTAAGAGGAATGGCAAGAGATTCCAGGCTATACATTTCCATTTATATCTAGGGAAAAGGCCCAGCGAACACAGTCATACAAGCAGATTTTCAATTTACTTTTTTTTTAATTCCTTCAGTATCAAATGGCTCACAATTGGTAATTTCTGAGGAGCCTCTCCCCTGGATAAATAACCAAATGCACCTCCAAACACCAACACAGTTTCCATTTTCCAAATGCCAGGCCACTGGCATCCAGGAATCACTTCTCACACCTTCAAAGAAACACTTACTATGTACTAAATTCAAGGCAGATGCTTGACAACCAGGTTTACCAAGGTTTTTGATTAACTGAGTGTATTTTAATTGCCGTGAGCCTGTTCTAGTTAACTTTATTATTTACATTATTACTTTGGACTACGATAGACTTACAAAGGAATTTTTTTAAAGCAGACTTCCATATGGTGAGCCTGAATCTTCTTTTTTTCCTGCATATGTTCCTTCAGAAAGCAAAGACAGAAATGGTTCTTCTCCATATTCTGTTCTTTGTAAGAGATTTGTTTGGAAAATTAGGTAAATTGCAAATCATAGATGCTTTCTTTTAAGACAAATCTTTCAGTCTCAATTTCCTCCCTTTTGTCTTTGCTTGACTTGTTGTGAAACAATAAAAGTGAGAAGATTCTGTTTCTCCTGGACTGTTTTTTTCCTTCTTTTATCTTTAGAAAAATTAATAGGAAAGAAACATCAATAAAACAGGAAAAGGAGAACAGTACAAGAAATACTCCCACACAGAGCTTTTAATGCCCTTCTAGCTTGATTGACAACCTGTCCATCCAATCAATTAAAGATTCAATCAAGGCAGGCATCTTCCCTTCATTTGTGTAACCACAATGCAGCATCCAGGAGAATCATAATGGTACCAGGTGACAGAACCTCTCCAGAACATAGAATATTAACTTCTGATTACATAATCCTTTAAACAAGACATTACCAGGGGAGGCCCACACATTACTCACACTGATATCAGATGAGGTGAAAATATCTAAACCAGCACTACAAACCATCCTGGTTTTGTCAGCCAAACTCAGCTATTCAAAGCCAAAGGCAGGGCTGATATCTCCCTCCTTTTAGGTATGAATCCTAAAATTAAAGATTTGAGAATTACATTAAAAGTTTAAGGTGCCCTTCTTGAACACATTCATGATTTTCTGTGAGATTTATAAAGGATTTTGAGTGGAGACCATTCCTTAGCAAGGATAATTTAGAAGCAGTGAAGGTGGAAGCAAAAGAATGAGCAAACCAAAATCCTGCAAGACTGTAATTTATAAACCAAATCAAGCAACCAAGAAAACAAAAGCCCATCACATACAAAAATCAGTGCTAACTGTTCCTTTGTGATGTTCCTAAATTTTGATTTTAGCTAAATGTCAGTCTCCTGCAAACATGCAGTAATGATATTAAAACCACCAAGTTCTCCTGCAATCATCTCTGACACTTTATTAGAAGTGTCCCAGGAGCAGCACCTGAGCAATTTATCCTCATCAGAGCAATCTCCTACTTGTACCACAGAGAACTGAGGGAAGGAAATGAAAGATTGGGATTTTGGTCGGTTTTTAAAAGGACACCCCAGATCATTACAATTATTTTGTTTTCCCATGTCTTGAAGCACATGAAGAGAATTCTTTGAAGATGAAATTGAGCACAAAGGCAGAATCCAAGAGCCAAAACTTTGCTCACTTGACTTAACCACAAATGCTACAGGACAATCTTGCCTTCAGCATATTTACTGTGAAAGGAACATCCCCCAGATCACCTATTCCTTTCTCCCAGACCTCTGGGGGCCCATAACCCTTGTTGCAGCATTTCCTACAGATCTGCATTTCTCCTAGTTCAAGGTGCAAGGCTGGAGAAAATTGGCCTCCTTGACACAGAGATTTCAGCTGAATTGAATGCAAGAATCAGACAGGTAAAGTGCACAGTAAAACCCTTTAATCTCTGTGTTACAACTTTCTGAAGCTCAGAGTAGCCACAAGCTCATCAGATCATATGAAAAAGAGGTGACAACAGTGTTTTAATAATAGTGGAAGAGGGTAACTTTCACACTTCATAGTAAAACCCCAGTTTATTTGCTTTACCCTCATGTTTTACCAAGATGAATAAGGCTGATACTTTTCATCCATGCCTCATAGCAAGTTAAATGAAGCTGACCACAATTTATGTATTAATTTCTTTAAGTTGCTCTTTGTTCCTGTATTTGTACCTCCCTGAGACATCAGTGCAAAGGAGCAAATGAAAATCTGTTGTTCCAAAGGGGTTTGGGTGCCACACCCTCAGAAGCAAACCCATTTGGAGAAACAGTTTGCAGGGGCTTTTAGTCCTTATTTTCAACTGATCACAGAATCACAGTGTTTGAGGTTGGAAGGGACCTTTAAGGATCATCTCATTCCAGCTGCCTGCCATGGGCAGGGACACTGTCCACTAGACCAGGCTGCTCAGAACTTCATCCAGCCTTGGACACTTCCAGGGATGGGGCAGCCACAGCTCCTGTGGAAAACCTGTTTCCCTACACTCACTGATTTTTTTTCCTAATATCTACCCTAAGCCCATCCTTTTTCAGCTTGCAGCTATTCCCCTGTGTCCTGTCACTACATGCTCAAGTAAAAAGCCTCTTTCCATCTTTCTTTCCCTTCAGGTATTGCAAAGCTGCACTTTAGGTCACCCCAAAGTCTTCTCTTTTCCCAACTGAGCAATCCCTCTGTTCAACACTGCTCTGGGCTCTCTCATCCTCCCTGTGCTGGGATCCCAAAGCTGGATGCTGCACTGCAAGTAGGGTCTCACCTGAGCAGAGCAAAGGCACAGGATCACCTCCCTCCATTAATTAAGAGAAAACAACCTTGTGCTGTCTTTTATCCTCATTAATCCAACTTTGATCCTAAAATTGTACCAAGTGCTATAACTCTACTCTGCAGCAAAAAAAAAAACTCACCTACAACCCCCCTGAGTGCTGTTCCCCAGTGAACCAGCATACATTTCCCTTCTATTCCCAAAGGACATCCCAAGTGAATGCCAAATAGGATAAACACAGCTCAGAAATGCATCGGGGCACAAAGGGTCAAGGTTACAAACAAAGGACTGGACTGACTGAATCCACTTCAGCAGCACTTTGGCTACCAGCGTAACACAGAGCCAGAGATGTGCACACAAACTCTTGGAAAGCCTTTGCTCAGCACCTTCCTACTCTTGAAGATTTCAAGGAGCTTCCTGGGAGGTGTTAAGCTAATTTTATTGTAATACAATCTGCTAGGCAAACAACATAGGCTATCTAAAGTATGTAGTGTGCTTATTTAGCTCTTGGTCTTTCATGAAGTAATTATACTAAAAGCAAAATATCTTCATATAAACAAATCAACATCTTCCCTTTTTGCTGAATTGAGAAAAAAACCCAAACATAACAAACAAAAAAATCCCCAAATGATTTATTTCAAATAAGAACAAAGTGTGCCTTAGCAAAGTGCACAACCAGCCTGGACTGGTTATACCCTGCAAGAAGCAGTTCTATTTCAGACACGCATACACACAAATATCTGCCCATTTACCAGTCAGAATTCACAATCTAATCTTAATTTATTTATTATCTGGATTTTTTTTTTAAAGCCTTCAGTTGCACTCTTAACAATAGCTGTATTTGATATTTAGCTTTTAACTTTTTCTTTTTTCTCCACTTCCAGTACTAGAATAGAACCACAATAAAGCCTCATTTTAAATATCAACTTTAGCAATTCAAATGAAAACACTAAAAACTTACACTGGCACAGTATCGTTTCAGAGGAATTTTGGACTCTATTCACTGAAATGTAATTAGACCAGGATTTGTTTCCAAAGGGAAATAAAGGTGGATCTGTGGTTATATGGGCAGTGAAGGGATGTTTTACTCATTACCTACACAGAGAGCCCTGCTCCCCTTGTTGCAGGGCAGTGTTATTGCAGGGCTCTGAAATGTGTAAGAGTTTCAAAGGGAGCAGGTTAAGGGATAGATTTGCTGAAACCATTGAGGGAAAAATAAGTATTTACTCCTGGAGTTCAATCACACATTGCCTGACAAGGCAGAAGTCCAGCTCCTTCTAGAGACAGATGCATCACTGCTAAGTCATAATAAAAACTAGCCTTAGACTCAGAAAAAGAGACAGAAATATGCTGCTGTGTTGTGAAAATCACAGGGTGTAAGGAAATTTATTATTTGAAGAAAAAGAGCTTCTTGCAGCCTGGACAAATCCTAATTTCCAGTTGCTTTCCAGCTCTACACCAGCATAGCCCTCTTGACTTCTTGATGTTATTTCCAATTCATGGCAGCAAAAACAAATAATAGCACACAATGAAAACTAGCTAAAACCACTGTAAAAAGGGGGTTCTGTATTGGGATGACGCTGCTCCAGAACATGCAATTCAAGGCAAGTTCATGGTTTTCCTCAATTTTCTGTAAACATATGCTAAAGAAGTCACATACTGGCAGCAAAAAGAAAACTGTCTGAAAATTTTCACTTAATGGTTTAATTCTATGATCATCACCATCATTCACTTGTAAATTTTTTTTCACCCTTTGGTAATGAATAAAAGACAAATTGCATTTCTTAACACTGAAAGAAGAGGCACAATGCATGATACAAAATTCTGTAAACACTGGAAGAGTATGATGCTGCAATCTGCTGGTGCTACCAAAGAGCTTGGGGCTCACTTTCCCCCCAAAAAGCATCAGAAAAGAATATAATGCACTTCTGTAACTTTGATATGCAGGCCAAAGGGACCAGATCAATAAATAAGCTGTGTAACTTCAGTTATAAATACCACCTAGGCATTAATATAGTCTTTCATTCAACATTTAGCCCAGGACTATTTCCTCTCCCCAAGATTTCTTGTAATTGTATTTCTGTGCATTTTATTACAAGTTATCAAGTTCTAACTTCCTATGCTTGTTTTTTCCCAGATAACTGCAGGCTCCCGTAATATCATGTAGTGTGGTTCTCCCAATCCCCAAATATTCCTCCTTTGTTATTTTAAGTGAGAAAAGCAGGGCATGAAAACAAATCAAAATCACAATAAACATAATAATAGGCTACAGCACATTTTCCACTTCTTTTATAAAGCATGTACTAACACATTATAGAAAGCCATAACACAACAATAATTGGCCTAAAATCTTGGCAAAAGAATGTGGGGAACAGGTGTCATTTCCTACTAACAACAAAGCCTTTTCAGATTCAGCCTCTCTTTTGCTATATTTTATTATTAAAAAAAAAAAATTGTTTACTATAAAGGTATATTGTATCTGTTGTGAAAATAGTTGTGGTGCTGCTGTTGACAAAGGGGACCCAGGACAGCTGGATGGGTAACACAAGCTGCATGCATGGTTTTTACCTCAGTCAAAGGAGCTGTGTAAGGTTTTGTGCTAAATTATTAAGAACAGTGACCATCTGCATTCACAGATGTGCAGAACAGATTGTACTTCAGTTTTGAGAAGGAATTCATGGTTCTGCACTCCAAATTTCTTACCTACCATCTGAAAGGAAATAAGTCTGAAGAAGCAGACCCTGATTTTGTGATGCAATTCTGCTCTCCCACCTGCCCTTCACGTTTTGGCCATTACTGCTACTATAGTTTTGCTGGTTTGATCTCTTTTTCCAACCTCTTGTCCTGTGTTTGCTTTTCCTTGAAGTTCAGAATTATTTCTTCCCACAGTGGGGACTGTAAAAATTAGAAAATAGATTTTTTTCTAAAACACTTTTACTGATACTTGTCCCTCATGCCTGGGGGTTTCACTAACTGTTTACCAGGATGTGGCTAATCCCAATAAAATAGACTGAGCTTAGTAAAGCTAAAAGTGTGGCTGAGCTGCTCCTGAAGGGTTCAGAGAAAGCCAAAAGCACTTTTTCCATTTAACGGAATACAGACTTTGAAACTGGCCAGGATTCATCTGCACTGGAAGTGCTGTTTGTGCTCCAGGAGCTGGAGAGGGATGGGCAGAGCAAGGGGTGATTGAGATCCTCTCAAATCAACCACCAACAAGAAGCCTTTGATCTGGTACTTCTATTCTAGATAATTTCTCATGCACTCTATTTAAATTTATGTTTTAGGTTTTGTAGCTCCACGTGTGTCAGCACGTATGTGAACAGAATATGCCTAACAGTCAAAATCTTTTACTTTTTTCTTTTTTTTTCTCCTATCCCAGCACCAAACCACATTTTGAAATACTGGAAACAAGCATGGTAATTTTCTGGACTGTAACTCTTTGTCCCAGAACTTATTAACAGTTAAAGGAGAACACTTAAATCTGGCTAACAACACTTCAGCAAATCAGCACTTAAGAGAAGCACATATGGCTCTGCCTTCTGCCTGGCTCCACACTGCCAACAGGAAGAGTGGGAACTTAATTTAATGTTGGCGCTTAATAGGAATCTATTTTTTTCTCATTAGCGGAACTTTGTTGCTTCACATCCCTGGCCCAAGATGGACAAACTTGGGCTGGAGTGACTAAGCTCCCAGAATAAATGGGAAGCTTTAATTGCACACCATGGGGGTCAGTGCATCTTTGAGCTATTTCATCCATTTGTTTTAAAAAAAAAGTGAACAGAGGCTTTTGATTTGCAATGGAGAATGTTTCAATTGAAGCATTTCAGGATCAGAAGCAGCGTTGGGCTCCAGACTCACCATCCCTGTCTCTCCCAGCACACACATCCATGGGAATCACTCCCATGGAATTCCAAGCTCCGTTTGCACAGGAAGAGGCTGTGTGAGTGTCCCGCTCTCCTCCTGGACCACAATCCATCTCCTACCAGCTGCACTGACTTAGCAACATTACTTTCCTGTACAATAATATCATATTCAAGGATTCAAGGTTTGCCCCAGATTAGCAGAGGGGAGGGGAAAAAAGTGCACTTCCAAAAGTACTTGGCATTCAGTGGAAGTTGGCTTCCTCAAAGCTTCAGCAAGCAGAGCAGCAAGGCTGATCCTGCAACTAACCCCCTTCCTTAGCCCAAAAGCCATTCCAAATCCCATCAATTCTGGAAAAAAAGTGGGTCTGCACTGTTGTGACCTCCCAGCCCTTAGACTTTTCTGTGCCAAAGCAGCACATTACTGGTGTGAAGGTGCTAGCATGGGGAGACTTCTTTTAAGATCTGCAGCAAATTATAAAACTCAAGAAGTCTTTGAGTAAAAAAAAAACAGTTACATGATAACCTGTAACAGTTTTGCAATCCAATATTGTTCTCTAGGGAAGATTATCAGAAGTGAACTTTCTGTACAAACATTTATTAGAACTGAAATCTATGTGACTGGAGTATATAAAAGGTTTTATGTAGAACTGACAGTATATTAAGATTTTCAGGTTTATATCCATCTTTCTCTACATTTCCTGAACAAGCTTATTTTTGCAAGTTAGCAGTTGGTAGTTGAGATTTTAAAGAAGGGAAACTCTATGCAGAGACATATTCATATTTTTATTTAAATTAGCTCACAGGTAAATATCCGCCTTTATCTCCCTTCTTTTAAATAATCAACCTTAAATATTTATGATCCACCAAAGGACTTAGGAAGCTGAGCTAAACCCTCTAAATGTCTTCATAATGCCATTTGATTTGTCAGAAATTTTAAAATAACATGAAGAAAATGAAGGAATTTCCATTCACAGTGGATCAGTGCCTTAGGGCTCCACGATCTTTAATACTGTGGCTGAGTTTGCAGCTTTGGAGCTGACATATGGGAGTTCAAACTTTGAGAGGATGCAGGCAAATGTATTGGCTATCACTTAAGTTCTAATAAGCTCTGTTCCCTAAAGACTTCATACACTGCACAGAGGAAAAAGGTTATTTAATATACAAAGATAGGATGCAGCAAAATCATTTTTCTCTGTAACCTGACTCAGACTTCTTTAGCATACATGTGTGTGTGAGTCACTTTTTTTATGAGTGGTCCCAGTTCTAATTAACACCCGTGACAATTTCTGATTTTAATCTTGCTGTACTATTTTAGCTCAAGCCCAAACTGCTTAAGAATTTTTTTTCCCTCTTTTGTTTTCCAAATTAATTAGCAATTGCTGCTGTCTTGCCAATGGACCACATTTTCTTTTTGCTGCTGCTTCACCATCCACACACAGAGCTTGGAATCCCAGTGAGTGCTGACATTTCACACTGGTACTCAATGAAACTATACATTTTAACAGTTTATATTTATTTAAATTAATTCCCTGTATGGAGTTACTAGGGTAATGCTGTGGGATGAAGCTCCAAGGAATGGATGTGGTTTCTTGGCACTGGGCAAAATTGTGATTGTTTCTTACCCTGTGGACACCATCACACTTTTCCCCATGCACTTCAGTTGTTTCTTTAGACAACAGAGCAGAGCTTTCCAGGACCCTCATTCCATTTCTGGCTGAGCTTGCTCTCAGTATTCCCCATGACCCACCTGAACTGCACTCAACAAGCACCAGAAAACTGTGTACAACCTCTTGACACACTCCATTTTGGTGTAAAGTCTCTCATTGAAGCACTATTCCATTAAACCTTTGTCCGTGGGGAGGGAAAGAGCCAAGAAACAGGTAGGGCAATGACAGGGATCACACAAGTCAGACAAGTCAATGTTACTACAGCTCACTTAATTGCTCAGTCCTGAACAGTTCAGACAGGAAGATACGATATGAAAATAATCATAGGAGCACACAAATATTTTCAAATTAATAGAATTCCAAATTTCATCATTAAAGTATAGATTAACAATTAGTTTAACTAATTTAACAATTAGTTTCTGCACAGTGGTTACTTCTAAGAGCCAGCCAAAGTTCTCAGGCCTCAGCAGTATTCAAATGTCAGTGCAATGCTCTCAAGAGAATTCACTGAGGACAAGACAAGGAGATGGTCCCCAGGTACAGCTTATTTAATCTTTCCTTGCACTGCACACAATCAGGACTATTGCACTCTGCAGAGCCCCTCTGCAAAGCTGTGCTCAGATTTACTCCAGGTAGCAAGGTTACAGGAGCAGACTTGAGACCTCATCATCTTCTATTCTTTCATACTCCAGGAAAATGAAGACACCAAAGTCACCTTATAAATATTACATGAGCCTCCAATGAAACCCAAGAGCTGCTCAGAGCCCTTGATGGCTAAGTTTGAATTCTGCCTGATATGAGGAATAATTTTGTGCAATGGCTTGGCCACAGAAGCCCCAATACCTCTGAGGGGAGCTGGGACTCTCAACCTCCCCTTCTCCCCTGCTTGTCCCTTTTCCCTCCACTACAAAGACTGACTTGCTGCCCTGGGAAGCTGTTTGAAGTTAAGGCCTTAATACAATTTCTTCCTTTGTTTGATATAGAAATCTCTGATCTCCCTCTCTTCAGGATTCTCCTCCCCAGTCACGCACCCCTTGGAGCTGTGAGAGGACGGGTCTGAGCATCTCAACAAACACTTTGTGCAAAATGTTTGGAATTAGGAGTTTGGGCTCTCCTCTTCACATCCCCCGTCACACACACACTATTTCCTCTATAAAAAATAAAATAAATAATAAATAATATAAATAAAACCTTAAATACCTAGAGCTAATTTAGAGCAAATAAAGAATACAGCTCATGTCAGATGAAGCAGGTTTAAAGTCTTTTAAGAGTGGTATAACCCACCCATCATAAGAAATGAAATGTTGGTGGTTTTTTAATATCTCAGGCAACCAAAAAAATTAAAAATAATAATTCTTTATTCTGTCCATTTTTCACTGCCTTGAGTTCATAAAGAGTGAAAGGAGAAGAGGCATAAATGTGAAAAATACACTTTATATTACATTAGAAGACAGAAGCAAAGATCTAGGTGTCATCAGAGAAGAACACTTAAAACAATAATATATGAAATAGGATTATGCCTCTAGGGCAAAATCAGATTGCTCCTTTCTAAGCACTTCAATTGTACATACAAATGGAGTGATTGCATCTAATAAAGGGAAAAAGAGGAAAATACCCATGGACAAACACAGATGGATATGTGGGTTTCCTACAGAAGAGGGGTGTATCTGTATCAGTGTAGACCTTCACAGGTGTCAGAATTGGAGGCACAGATGAATGTAAACAACCCTAAATGAACTAATAAAAACAGCTCATTATTTATATGTACCCACATGGCCCTTAAAAAATTTCTTTGCTAGCAAAAAGAATTGCATTTGCTCTAATAACCAGTTATGGTACACAGGCAAAATATTGTCCTTTTTTCTTTCCTTTTATTTTTTTTATTTCATTTTGTTATAATTTAAAATACATCTAGAACAATCTTATTGTTGCTTTGCTTAGAAGTTATTAGATATATATTAGCTAATTGAAAGTTACTTCCAGTTTATTTTCTCCCCCCACAGTTATACAAGATAATGTACCAGCTCAAAAGTACTCTTTAACAAATATTAAATTATTAATGTGTTAATAAACAAGAATAAATGAAACTGAGAAGAAAAACTATAATTTTTCATTCCTAGTTTTATTATGATCATGTCTTTAGTCCCAGATAAGATAATAATTTACCACTTTTATTATGGCTTACCCTCCTTACTGCTCATCTCCTTCATGAATCTTAGCTTGGATAAAATTATTGCAGACAGAGAGTGTACGGCATTTTTGTAATTATCATGCCTTCTCTAATAAGATAAGTCTTTTACTTTTCCAATGTCTACCAAACAATGAATTATGTTATTTAATAATCTGAGGTAAATCCCCTTAACTCAAAAAGGGAAAAAATTGGTCCAAAGTATTGAAACAACTCCATTTATGTAGACAGCATACATACATACAGCTATAGCATGAATTCCTGCTTGGGCTTGCTTTTCCTGTTGTATTTAAAATTGCCTTCCAAAGCATTGCTGATTTCTAGGAAACGTTTTGTGCAGCACACTATGGTGCCAAGAACCCAAGAGAGTCCTGAAGTGAGTTTTCCTGAGACAAGGAGACAATGTCATCTCACTAATTAGAAAAGGTTTATCATTTCAGACCTTGGCTCTATTTTCAGGCTGTTTAGCAATTATGGGAAACTTACTGAACACTACTGAAAAAGTTATAAATAGACTGCTTGCCTGCATTAAATTATTAAATAATCCATCTATTCACAGCACTAATCCACCTTCCTTTGCTTTCACAGTAGCTGAACTCTGAGTTCACTCCTTCTTGAGTCCCACAGGTAAAAGGTTTTGTAGATTCAAAACAGGAAAACATTCAGGGTAGAACTAAGAGCAGAGGAAGGCACAGTTAGCAAAAATCCCCTCACATCAGCACGCTGATGTGGGAATGCTCCAGGCACAGCCTCCAGAATCAGAGCTGGAAGAAAGCAAACCTGAGAGCACCCCAGCCACTGGGCTTTTAGGGAGTGGAGCAGCACATCCTCTGCACTGCTGCCCATCTTTGTTCCTGCACGGGCTAGAGGGGAGGGTTCAGAACAAAGCCAAAAGCCTCATCTTAAAGCAATGCAGGTGATCAGGGCACTGCCCATGTGCTCCCTGGCCTTGCTCACACACTGCAGACACAGCTCAAGTCTCTAAGAGAAGCAAAACCAAGCAGGATTCAAGGATGTGAGAAACCTTTTTGCAAAGACCCAGCAGTAAAGCTTCCTGTGGTACAATTTATAGTAGTGCCACTACACAGTGCTATACTAATTTGTGAATGTACATGGTAATTTCTTTAGGGGTTTATTCTGCTTTGGTGCAGAAATGAAACACTGCCCAGCTCAGCTCTGCACGGGTCTGGGGATATAAACTAGGTCTCCTCTGATTTTAGTAATGCCAAGAAATTCTTGGATTTTCTACTGGCAATCTCCCAAGGAGAGGAAGTCGGTGATTTATAGGAAAAGACAGCTATAAAAAGCTCTTGCTTTCCTCAGTTTTAATCGACTACAGCACCATTGCCCTTTAAGATTTACTTCCCCTCTAGATATCTTTTTAAGATACAACATGCATTTTGCAGAGCATAGATTAGGCTGCCTCTGTTTGTTTCCTCATTTCCCTTCTAAGAGAAAACCTCAAGAACACAGATAACGAGAGTGTGGAAACCACAGCCACACCTGCCCCAGCCAGGCCCCAGTCTACCTGGATGCTATTTCTCTGATATTAGCATTTTCTATCAAAAACGTGATGCTGAGGGGCATCTGACACTGACCACATTCCATATTTTTATGTGCACATCCATGCAAGGCACAAAGGTGCAAATCCCCCTTACCAAGCACACTGTTTGATACTGGCATTAGCACCAGGGCAGCATCCTCTCAAACAGTGTGGGATGCTTTTATCTGGAACAGCAAAAATCACACCCCACTCTGGCTTGCTGGGACATGGCAAGTTCAGCTCCTCATTGAAATCTCTGCTCAAAAGGAAGAGCGGAACCATTCTCACCCATAACCCAGATGTACACCTGAACCAGACCCATTCTCAATAATGCTGTAAAACCTCTAAATCCCCCTTTCACCTGTCTGTGCTTCTCCTCAAGGACATTTCAAGCTGCCCAGGAAGGACCAGGGGTTGACCCTTCAAAGCCACTCCAGTGCTGCTCTTCTCTGTGCCACTGCTCTGGTACAGATGTTTTCTGGGTAACTATTTCTGCTGCTGAAATTAGCACTCTTTGCCTCCAACCCTGAGAAGCAGAGGTTTTGGTGTGATATTAAGCAAATGATCACACCACAGAGAAATGCCAGTGTACAGCATGTGAGTGATCACAGAGCCATCCAGTGGACCAGCAGGAAAAGGAAGGAAGGAAAAGCCATCTTAAAAAACAGAGATTAAGTTATATGTAGGGAATCAAATACCATTCCACTCTGCTGAATTTTTTTCCTAGATTTATCCAGGGCAGCAGACTAATAATAATATATATTTTTTTAGTCATTATTTAGAAATTGCAAATATGCACAGACTCTGCATAGATGCTAAAGGGAAAATTTTCCTATCTATATCGTCAGCTCCACTTTCTCCTTACACAATAAAAATTGGAAGAAAGGATGTTTTTTCTCCCCTTTCATAATGCCCCAATGATATTTTCATCCACTTCTGCCTCTGTCATCTTATTTTTCACTGAAAACTCCTTCATGGATGAAATATTCATAACCAATTATTCTTGATCAGTCTTCACCTACTTCTACACTCTCAGTATCAGAGACAAAACAAGTTTTCTTTAAATAGCTTTTCCCAGTGCAGAGGCTACATTTAGTTTTAATCTGAAACAGCACACATTTTAACTAGCAGGGCACAAGAAGCCCCATACTCTGCACAAATATTTACTGCCTGAACTCTTCCCTCCTGACTTGTTCTTTAGCAAAACAGTACTTATAGTTACAAATCACAAAAGAAAAAAGGTTTTCTGTAATAGAAACAGCATTCAGTTAATGGAGACAGCAGGTGAAAAAAGAGTCCCACTGGAATTACAGAAACATTTACACTAGAATTTAATTTTCCTGCCACCCATTTTATCATTTTGATTTCAGTTTAAGCAATGTGGTGTTAAATTTTTGCCCTGTCATACAGAGCATTGAGATTAAAAACAAGATTTCTTTTACTCCAAAAGGTTTGAGATTTTTATTGTAACTGCCTGAAATTTTTAAGTAATCACCCAAGACTTTGTCATGTCTACAAAAGAGAACGCAGAAGGGAGTTGGAATTTATTAGATATCCTGATGGGAAAAAAACTGGATTGGACACACAGGCTAGTAGTAACTCTGCTTGGTGGTCCCAGATTATGAGAGAGACATGATTTAATTTGCTGCAGTAAGCAAACATTTTTCTAGCTACTGTGGGCAAGAAACAAAAATACAACTCATCATTCTGCCAGAAGTGACAGCTCCCACCAGTGTTCCTGAAATGCTCCTGAAATAAGCTGCAGTTATAATTAGATCTCCTCTCCAGGTTCCCCTGCCTCTCCAGAGCATCACATTAGCTCACCTTTGACAAAACAAATGGCAATGTCTCAACCTGAACTTGCAAATTGTTCAGGCAGCACAATTGTTAACGCAAAATGAGCATTTTGGAGGCGTGATTGAAGTGTTTTGACCTTGATGGGTTCCTCCATATGGAGCTGTGCTTGCAGGTCTATTGCTCTGTGCTTGCTTGAGGAAGAGAGGAAAAAAGAATGGAACAACAGAAAGACATGGATAAAAGATGTCTCCAGACCCCCTCCACACCACATCACACATGCTCCTCAGTGATTTACACGCACAAGAAACCATCAGGAAAAAAGTTACAGTGTGTGAAGAAAAGCTGGCTTTATTCCTTCCTCCTTTAATTACACAGAATCCTGCCACACTTGAGCAGAATTCCTAGGGTTTAAATGCCTGCAAAGGGGGAATCTCACAGTTTGCAACAGAGACACAGAGTTCTAGAAATAAATCTGGAATAGGCAGAATGGGACCATTCATGGTAGGGTCGTATCCCTGTTCCATGGATGTGGAATGAAATTTCCCTGATGGATACACTCCATAGTGAAATAAGTAATTTGCATTAAGGGATATGCCAGGTGACTCAATAGAATTGATGCCACATGCTTATAGTGCAAACCAGGGTGATATTTATGTTTTATTTCTATACATTTCATAGGTAAATTGTGTTTTGCCTTTTTAAGATGAAATTTGAGCCTTTGCTCTATGGCATGTCTTCTCACTCCCAGGTCCCCAGAGAAGCATTGCATTTCCCCCTCACACATGACACAATTTTTAATACTACTTTAAATACTGGTTGAAAAGCATATTACCATTTTTTATTTAAATAGATTTGCATCACTGAAAATACATGGATTAAATCAATGGATTAAAGCATAGTTAGTACCAACTGAATTGATTATTTATTCGGGTGACATTATTACATTAATGAGCAGATATATACTGTGCTATTGATACAATTATTTCAGTACCATTAGATACTTGTTTCCTATTTTTCTTGTGATTAGAGTATACCCACAGGTATCTCATGTTATGTAATAACAGAATCAGTGAGAATTCATTAATATTTCTGTGAATGTCTGTGATGGTTCCAAAGCTGCAATATCTTGAAAGGACTTGTGACCTTGATGGAAAAAAAACTCAGCATCATGTCCTGATCCTGCATCTCTATGCCTAAAATATGGATGCCATTCTTTCTCCTTTAAGATGTCTCATCAGTGCCATGGCATGCTGGAATGAGTGGGATTCCTGAATTCTAAAATACGGAACAAACATTCATGAGGCAATGCCATTTCAGGCATCCTTTGGGTAGATACTTATGTGTGAATATAGCAGCAATAATTCTTCATCCTAGTTTAAACTGAATCAGAGTCAAAATGCTCAGAAGAGGTCAAGAAGTCACCCAGTCCATTTGGGTTCCCAAGGCAGACACAAGACACACCCAACCTATTCCTCTTTCACACTATTCTAACCTTTCAGCCCCTCCAGAAACAACTAATATTTCAGTTCAGTATGAATTGTTGTATTTTCTAACACTAAATTCTACAATACAAAGCCTAAACTCTGTAACTCATTTAAAAATAAGGAAACTAGCAAAAAGAGAATAACCATAAACACATCCTTGAAATTCTGGACAACTAAAAGGGAACTGATGTAAGAGGCACACAGGAGAATTAAATAAAGCAAACATCTTAAAGACACTGTCACACATGGATTGCTTCTTTGCAGAAGTATACAGTGTGAATATCATGTTTTCTTGCATAAAAAGAGAATTTAGGAATAGAACACACTACTGTAACAATCAACTTTTACCAGAGTGCCCCTTTTTTATCAAATAAATATATGTCCTTTTGCATGCAAACACACTTGATTCAAAGGAACTAAAGCAAACCCAAGAATTTTTTAAAATATCTTTTCATTTTTTTTATTATGTACTTCTATACTAGAAAATAATTTTCCTTTTTTTTTTTCTCTCATCTAGGGATTGTTTTTAATTTCATTTGTATTAATGTCAGAGAAAAGAATCAATATGGTAATATATATCAAACTTTATCTTTGACTCTGGTGATGAGAAAACCATGAAACAGATTTATACTTCTGGCAGAAAAAATTAGTCTGAAAACAGAAGTTCCCCTTACTGAAGAAAAAATGAACTTGGGAAGATAGAAATAAGACAAAGAAAATCTTACAGAAGTACAATCATGAGATAAGAGATGGATGATAAACACAACTCCTTTGTGGAAAAGTGGGAATGACCTCACAACTCATTATACATACTGGTTTTGAGGGTATTTTTTAATACAGAGAAAACATCCCTTTTGTGCCATAAGACCACAGGCATTTAGAGTGTTACTGAATGCCCAAGATCCACTTTCCACAGAAGTAAGGATAAATGCAATAATACAACATGTATCCTGGTTTTTCTGCATTTAGCAGCGGTTAATGTGCAAAAACAAATTTTAAAAAGACTAAACAAAAAACACAGGTTTGTTAAAGATGACGATACACACATCCTAGGAAAGACACAGGTGTGTATCCCAAAATGTCTTCCCACACCTCACCATTGAAGTGGCACTTGTTTTCATTGCTATTCACAAAATTATCTTACTATTCCAGCTGAATAGCATAAGACAAACACATCATCATAACACTTATTCATGTTCCAGTACAGTAAGAGGGCAATAGGTAATTGGTATTTACCAGCCTCTGCAGGGAAACATGGAGGCAATTGCTGTTCTTGCCTCCCAAAATAAAATTATTCCAAAAGAACAATTGCAGAATCAACTGTCTAAAAAACCACAAAGGAACCCCTTTTTCCTCACCGTGTTACAATACAGACAAAGGAAAACAGTACAAAGCATCTAAAAATGTAACAGGGCTCTCCAGAGAGAAAACAATTGATGAATCTTGGATACCCTAAACCTCCACACATAAATCCCTACAAATAGAGCCTTTCACTAGGATTAGAAACACAGGAGCCACCAAATTCCTCCCCACTGTGTGCAGTACTGAGGTTTCCACTACAAACAAGTGTTTACATTTGGAGGGGAATTATCCTTGCCCCATGGGACAAAAGGAAACTGGAACTGCTGACATTTCCACACCCAACTCCCTCCTGCTGCCCTGGCAAACACCAAAAGCTCAAAGAGATTTCATTGCATTTATCAGTCCCCGCTTCTGAAAAGCAATTTATTTATTCCCTTCCACCATTCCCCCAGCTTTGATAGCCAAACTGAATTCAAACATTGCTCCTGGTATTTAAAGCTAAGCTTTTGCAAGGCATTATCTTTTCAACCAGAGGGTTCCTTCAAGAGGCACCTGGGTGTGTACAAAGTGTACTCACACAGGAAAAGGCGAAACACCAAAGTGCAAACCCCCTTCATCTCTGAAAGCAGCATTTCCTACAAGGTCTTAGACCCTAGAGAACAGCAACTGAAGTAGTGAGGATAAGGGGGACACAAAGAGATCTGAGAAATCACGTGTATTTAATCTTCAAAGCACCGTAAAACCAAAGTGAAACATCTTGCTATTTTACATCAAAGCTGACTTTTTAAATCTGTGTTCTGCCCATTAACAAAGATAGAGCTGAGAAAACCTTGCTGCCAAACCCAGAGACCAGGGGCTGGAATTGATGCAGACTTGCTTTCTCCAGCAGCCCCACCATTTCCAAGTGTCTTTTTGCTGTCACAGAAATTTCAGCAATGGGCAGAAAGCCAAGTTTACACACCCCACATTCCCCATGCTCATCTCACTTGGCATTTACTTCACACCCAAAGGAGCTCCCTTCCAAGAGTTTCCCTAAATCTCAGTGGGCAGCCAGTTTAGGCATCATGTTTTCCTTGAGGATTATACAGCACAACTGACATGCAGAGTAAAATATTTCATTTTGGTCAGGCTTCCTCCATCTCACCTCCCAGCTGAGACCCCCAAATAGCAAAGTGATTTGCAAATCCTCAGTGCAGTGTGTGTCAAATCTTGCAAAACACCAAGACATGAGACAGCAGCACTGGCACAGCACCAGCTCTTTGACAAAAATGAGAGCAGTTTAGTGTTGCTTTGCTGACTTGTGAAAGTGGATTGCAGCCCCAGCTGCTGTGCAAACTGAATCACATTTTACACAGAGAGAAGGGAAAAGGACTCTCCTTTCAGTTCTTCCAGAAGTATCACCATGTACAGGGAACATTTCCTCTCCTGTGAAGCCAAGGTGGGCAGAGCTTCAGAAATTACAAAAAAATTCAGGCACAAAGAAGCCCTTAAAAATTCTGCTGGTGTATCATTCTAGGTGTTTTGACCAATTTTCCATGAATTTTCTGCAAATGAATAGGTCTGGGGAAAATTGTGCTGAAGATCTGCCTCGTTTTACTGGGGAAAGTGAAAGGCAATACATCACATCCACAGGATCCAGTGACAAGTGATTCACAGAGGTTGCACCACAAAGGATCTCTTCAAAAACAAACCCTCCTGGCATGCAGAGCCAGATACTCATCTCTGCCTCTTTTTTGTCATGTGGGGTTTTTTGTCTGTGGAGTTATTTGTTGTTGTTTTTCAGGTGGGTTTTTTTCCCTATAAGTACAGTAATTTCGCGACTATAAGGCGCACCCTTTTGACTAAAACTTTCCCCCAAACCCGGAAGTGCGCCTTATAGTCCGGTGCGCCTTATGGTCATGAAATTACTGTACTTGGGAGCAAGAAATAACTTGAATAAAATAAATCGTCAAATCCAGCACAACCACATCAGGTTGAGGAAGTTTTCCAGGTAAAAACAAAGCTGGAAGAATGAGAGGAGCAGGAATATCATGTGAGTTTGCCACAACATTGCTTTTCCCAGTGAATCCATTTATGGCAACAGGTAGGTACAATTCATGGAATGGAAGCAGAAAATACAATGGATTAACAACAAATGCCCAGAAAGAATGTGCAATAGATTTTCTTTGCCTTTTTGCTATAACAATATAAGCCTGATTCTCACCCAGCTAAATCAGTGTAACACTTCCAAAGTCAATATTTTATATTTTTCCATGAGTTGTCATTACTGTGGATGCAGACAACAAACTCCTTGTTTACCTTAACCCTTCCTTTATCAGAGAAGGATAACAAAAAAACTCCAAAATGAAAATTTGCAGGGGCACTCAAAGGTAGACTCTAAACTTTCTTATTCCAGACAGGTATAACTGTATCTCAAGAAAAAGGGAATCAACTTCAAGCTGAAAAATACCACAAAAGGGAAACACCTAAAAGCACTTACCCAAATTACATGTTCATTATTAAACTAGCATTTTTTATCACTAGGGATAAACTGCTGAAGTTTCTGATGGAGCCCAAATTCACCATCATGCTCTATATGGATGAAAATATGTGTTTCTGCATTTGATCATCAACTACTGTTCAATAATGTCTCCATGTTGAAGTAAAAGTAATCCCAAAAATTCAAAACCATGGCTTTGGAGTTTCTTCCTTGTTAGAAGAGCAGCTCACACTGGGGTAGCCACATTGCAAGATGTACACTGGAGATTTATCAGAATAGAAAACAATTTCTTTGTAAACTGTTTATAGAAAAACAAATACATAAAATGCACATATTTTATTCCCTTATTAATTTTTAAAATTGTTTCTCTGGCCTGCTTGCCTTAAAACAATGTTTCACCTGATTGCTTGTGTCAGATATATTACTGATATGTTACAAACCATGCTGTACTCCAAAGCAGATTAATGATGAATATTTGGTTAGAGATGAGAAAACAACAGTGCACTGCTTCTTTTGGAGAGGGAGGTCTGAGCAGAATTAATAAGGCAATCTGCACAGGGCAGAGATCTGCTTTGCCACAGATTCTGTGGTTTGGTCAGCCAGAGAAGAAAGATGAGACTGTGCATAGATGTTTTCAGGCCATGAAACTTTAGCAATTATTTTCTAATGTCAATAGGAATTTTTGTTTGGAGATCAGAGTTTCACTGAAGTAAACAGGACATTGAGTTTAATATCTGACACTCTGCATTCATTGAAATAAATGCACTTGCTGGATGCAAGCAGCTGGCACAGGGCAAAGCATGGAAAACCTTACCTAAAATTCTGCCATTCCATCTGATCATAAACAGTGCCCGCTGAAATTAGTGAGAATTTTTTTCTAATTGTTACTCCCAATCCCCTTTAAGGTACTTAGTCTATTTTTTTTCTGTGTTGAGCTGAGGCAAAACAAATTTAAGCCAGTATATCAAATTTATTGTTGCATTTAAAGATAGACATAGGAGGAAATATCACATTTTTAAAGCAGCTCTTCTCTAAAATATCCCCTCATTTGGGAAAAAAATGCTTACTAAAATCACAATTCATGATGTACACACATTTTGCAAAAGTTGCCATGTTTTCCTTACAATCACCACCAACCTATAAAAACTCAGATGCCCCAAACCTTTCCCTTCTTTATTCTTACACAAGAAGACAGACACAGAAGATTCTGATGAACTCACACCAAGGATAAATGAAATTCTCCCTTAACATTTATAAATTCAAGACTTGCCACGCTTCAACACTCTGCTTTTCCTTCTACTTTGCAACATCCCTGTTTGAAATCTGCTGCTCCAGAGACTCTCAAACTGTTTCCCAAGCCTGTTCCTTAATGTCAGTTCAGCATTTAATGGTCAGGCTACAATGTGCTTATCTGAATTTGACATTATGAAATGGAAGTGCTTGGCAGGGAGAAGAGGGAAAAAAACACTTTCCCAGATGCTGCACTTGAGCCCTTTTCTAGGTAAGCTGCATGCACGTTCACAGCCAAAAAAGCTTCTCATTTTGTCACAGGATTCCTTGCAAATATTCAGTTTAGCCAGTTTTACTCCAGAGTCAAGAAACAGTTGTCCTAGGAGGGCATGTATTGTTTGTTCTGTTTATTCTACTCCGTAAGACACTTTTAGTGGAGAAGAGCAACTGAATTTAGAATTTTCACACTGCACTATTGGTCTATCAGCTACATCACGCACTCACCCACCCAATTCCCAGTAAAATCCAACCAGCTGGCAGGAGACACACCACACTGCTTTTGCATTTGAAATGGATGCTACCAAATAGACAACAGAAGGGGGAAAAAATCCTCTGAAAGTAATTTATAAACTGTCCTCAAGGTCCAAAATGCGTTTCACTAGGAGGGAATCGCTTTGATTAGACATTCACAGTGCTCCAGCCTCATGGTATGCATCACTGGGCAAGGCTGATAATTGCTTGTAGGAGATAAGCAGCCCTGCCTCTGAAAGCTGAAGTGTGCAGGGTCACTTATATGTCCCACACCATGCTTAGTTGAAGTTAACTTAGAGCAACAGTGACAAAAACGCCGTTCTGACATCTGATTGAAAATCAAGCTGCTGGTAAATGTTGGGTGGTTCACCACCACAAATTTAACACATCCCTTCCCTTTGCCCCGTTACATTTTTTAGTCTTCTGGATGGGTTGGGAAACTAACAGAAAATGTAAATACATGGCATCTGAACAAGCAGTTTAAGCACTCATTATATCCAGGTGGGTGAGAGCTGTCTCAGCAAAATACTCAATTTTTCAAAGTGTAAAATACCTCCACTTAAATTGCTGAGTTCACAATATCCTTATCACAAGATAAGGAATAGATATTGGTGTGTCTGTACAATATCCTAAATGACTACCAATATTGTTTCTCTCAGAAATCAGACAAATCATTCCAGCTAAAAATCAGGAAAAACCTTCCTATACCCTCCTAGTCATGACAAATTTCAGCTGGTTATCTACAGACAGGGTGTTAAAATGCTCATCTTCATTTTTTTTAAATACACCCCTCTCAAAATTATATGCACGTGTTTTAAAACACACTTCAAATTTAAAATACATACAGAATGGTACTTGCTCAGGATTTACAGCCAGAAGCTGAAACAGGCACTTGCTGATTGCACCTGAAAGTCACCAACCACAAAGAAAATCCATCTACCAGCTCATGCAAAATTATCTTTTGTCACTTATTTTGTCTGTCAATCTTCATCCAGATGGTTTCATCTTCTCTTTCAAGGTCTATCAAGAACCTGTGCCTGAATCTTAAGTGATTAATGAAAAGCTTTAAACAATCTGCTATCTTATTCAATTGATATTTTGTCCTCTAAATAGGTATTACATCTAATTGTAGTTTGTAGAACATGAATAGAGTGAAGACACATGTCTGAGCCATATCCTTTCTCCAAAGGATGCTACTGAGGACCACTTAGTGCAAATGTATGTTCTTTTGGTATTTTTGGTATAAAAGGAATAGAGAGAGAAACTTTATGGTTCAGTGGCAGTGAATAGATTTGACACAGCATCTCCTTTACAGCTGAAGGACACATTCCCATTTAAGACAGCTGATTTTTTTTTTTTTAATTATTTGGTGGTTTTAAATTGCTTTATCCAACAAAGAAAACAGTCTTAAAGCCTATATGATTACTTTTTCCCACTTTCCAAAACAAATTTTTCACCAAAAAAAATTCGCCATCTTGAAAATGAAATCACAGAATCACAGAGCAAACTGAGTTGGAAGGGACCCATAAGAAGTTCTGGCTAAAACCACAAATTGGGTTGGATTCAATTGCAGGAGGGAGGAAAGAAAAGAGGATATGGTGCTGGCGCAAAGAAAAACTACCCTCATGGTTTTAGCCAGCAATTCAGTATTGAGGAAAAGTGTGTGAACAGATTTGAACCCTTGACATTCCAGAAGAATGCTAGGAGAGCCAGATGACACATTCTCTCTGCTGGTATTCCATAAAACACCTGCTGCAAATATTTATTCACAGCAAAGTCAGCCATCACTACCCCTAATTACCCTATGCTCCCCTCTGTTACTTCACATATATAATATGAATATAAGATGAATTGCATGAAAAAAATTGAGATTAACATCCAGAACTTAAACCAAACTTAATAGGATCAAGATATATATCAATACAACAGTAGCGTTACAACTAAATCATTCTTTTCCATGTGAATACAAATATTAGGTTTTTCTGACTCGATCTTTCTGTAAAAGTTCACAATTTCTTTCTCTGTTCAGGTTTAGTAGTTAGAGGGATCAAAGAATTCATTAGACTACCAGAAGTTCCTTATCAACTGAGACAGATGGAAAACATACCTAAAATAAGTAGTATCTTGAGATTGTTTTAACTAACAAAATCAGCTTTTATTTAAAAGTTACTACTTCAAGCCATTTTTTAATTCAGATCTCCCTAATGAACAGTTGTTTGCTGTGTCTGTGCTGATTAAAACCCAGCACCATTATGTTTGCAGCATTGTCCTGACACTTTCAACAGAGGAATGGCAGAGTAGCACCAGGAAGAAAGATGGGATGTATAATTATGCACAGACATCATATTAGCTAAAGTAAACTCCCAGGTGTTTGTGATACCACTTCCAGTGGGGTTAATAAAACATATATTTAGTTTCATTACAAAAGATAAAGATGCTTTCCTTGTATCCATGGAGCTCAGTTTTAAAATTAATCTAGATGAACATGGAAATAAATGTTTGTAACTGTTTCTGCATCCTTAAATGCATTTACATTAATTGTTCAGTCCCATATTGTATTTTATATAAATATTCCAGCAAGAAGTTTGATGACAGAATGTTTATACAAATACAAAATTTCAGATGAGCTGCTTTCTATAAGTTCTCCGACAACTCTAACAGAAAGATTCATTGAAACAGGAAATAAAAATAACTGTGATTCTGGCATCCTATCAAACTGCTTTGCTTTCAAATGGCAAGTATTTAACATTAATTACAGACAATTGTAGTCAATTTATACCCCAAAAATTCTCCCCACTGTCTGCTTCACACTCCTGGACGCAAAATAACAAATACATTTGAAGACATCTTAAGGTTTTTTGTGAAATTCAATTAAATAAATCATCAAATAGTTTTTATTGGTGGAATATATCTACACACCACTTCTTTCAATTCTAAGAGTACATCTGACATACAGGGAGGAAGTAGAACTGCTTTTAAATTACCACAGCAACACTAACAACTTGAGTCATGATGATGAAGAATCGATGTGGACCCCAGTGTGAGCTACTGAACATGGCTGTGAGGACGCAGATTTTAAAAATCCAGTTGATAATACACTGCTGAGGAAACCCTCACAGTAGTACATGCACCATAAAGGTTGAAGTTCACAAATCCAGATCAAGAGCTAGAAAAGGTAGAAGCAGAAAAATGGAACTACTATTTTATTATGTGCCCTTCAAAAATTAGTGCAATTGGTAACTTCAAACTAGAGGTGCAGCTTTCTAATTCTTCTTATGTTTTAATCTATTTTTAGCATAAAATCAGTAGAGCCCTGTTCTATTCAACCCCATTTGTTATAAGATCAGAACTATTTAATGATTACATGGAAGGGAACCCCATGGTGTGATCCCACATGAGAAGAACATGCACAGCCCATGGCTGTGAGTGCAGGATCCACAGCAGGAAACGTTTCGAGTGTCAGGAAATCCAGCATCTCATTTTTAACTTTATAATGCTAACCTTTAACAAACATTATTAGCCATCCAATGATTGCAGTGATTTTACCAAAGACTCGGCACTTCCAAAGCTGACATTAACCACTGCCATGATCTAAGGGCTGCTATCAGCATTGGAAGGATTAACAACTGAGTTACAGCCGTTTGGGGTTGGGCTCTAATTCATCTGAAAGAAACATTTCATCCCTTGGTCATTGCTAGCCAGCAGGTTTTAGACTAACTCCTTTCAAGCACCTTAAGAAAAACTGACTATGGAATTGTAGTGAGTGACTGGACACAAAATTCAAGGCAAGAAGGGCAAGAACTGTTCTACCTCAAGGAATCACAGAATGGCCTGGGTTGGAAGGGGCCTTTGAGACCATCTAGTTCCACCCTCCCTGCCAGTACAGGGACATCACATAATATTTGCTTAATTCTGACAAGAAAACATTAACTGAAGTCTTTCACAATATCCTAAACTTTTCTCATAACACATCAACCCAAGCTTGGCTTTCACTGGGAAATTAAACATCACAAATAGCTCTTCTGGGAGGAAGGAGAGGGAAGATTTGTTGGAGTTTTTTATTTGTACAATATAATCTTATATTTTTAAAGTTTACTTAGTTTGGAAAGCCTTACTGTTCATGCCAAAGCATTCTGGTATCAAGCTCCATTTGGTATAGCCATGACAATTCCCTACAGAGCTTGCAGAAACTTGCTTTAAACACAGTCATACTTGTTTGCCGAGTTAGAATCTGGGTGTATCTCTGACAGCTGCTGGTACAAAAGCTGGTAGAAGATCATTTAAGGAATTTCTTAGATCAGTTTCTTAGATTTCTTACATTTGCTGCTGCCCCTACAGCCACAATCCACTGGATAGTGCATAATCCTCCTGGAGCAGAATTACAGAGCATCAACTCTGATTTATCACCTTCACGTAAATTTGTGTTTTCAGACCCTTCTCCCAAGGCTGGCCACTCTCTGCTTAATGCTTTCACAGAATTTATCAAACACAGCTTATTTTTAATTTATTTAAACTGCAGCAAGTCCCATTACAGACAGACCTTCAGTTCTTGAAGATGCATGGGACATTTTTAAAATGGAAATCCACAGCTGGGCTTTCAGAGCTTTGCTGCAAGCTTCCTCCAGGTTTGTTTTCATTTGCCTTTTTTTTTTTTTTTTTTTTTTTTTTTTTTTTTTTTATGATAACTGTTTTGTAAAGTACCACACAGCTTTAACATGCCATGTTTCAGACACAGAGTGCAAACACCAAAGTTTGATGTGTGATTTGTTTCCACAGCTGCACATTCTGAACACATTAAGGATTCAGATTTAACATCTTGACAGAGGACTTCTGAATAGGATTGGAGATCAGGGTGAAAACTGGAACTTAGAAACACTAAATCCCTACCCATTTCACTACAGGCTTTGATTTAGAGTCCTCTGCCTTAAAATGAGTGATTAAATTCTTGCCTGTTGTAGAGAATTGGAGGGAAGTAAAAGAATCCAAAAGGAAACAGAAAAAAAAATTCAAAAACTTGTAGTAAATTAACTTCAAAAGGGCTAAATACAGATAAACTCTGGCTATGATGGAGATCTCAATTATTCTGCTACAGGACACAAGAAAATACTGTTGCAATCATCTTTTCATCTCTGTACATTATTTTATGCAATATATTACACAGAATATGAATGTTATCTAGCAAAGCATTTAATGTTTCAATTGTAAACAAATATGATAAATATAGCAAAACCTCAAATTAAATATTGATGCTGTCAATTATTATTGTCATTTTCTAATGAGCAACTGTTAGGAGCACAACCACGAAGGAAGTATAACTTCAATTTCTTTTCCAAATACTTTTTCAAATATTAGTGACATTAGGTCTTGTTCTTGGCTAAAAAGCAACTTTTGGAGCCATCCCTGAGAGATTTTGGAAAATTTCACTGTATGTTCTGTGTGGGGCAGCAGATATTTGATTTCTCCCAGTTTCTCCACACAAGTACATGCACAAGAAGTTTCACTTGGTTTCACATCCATTTGCTGGGAGTTTGTTCCCTGAAAAATGAAGTTTGGGTTCTGCAGGAAAGGAAACTCGAGGCTGGAAAAGCTCAAACATTTCAACTGGATGTTTTAAAAGGAGTCCCTGAGATTGAATCTTGTGGAACATACCATGGAATAGCAAAAGAAACAAGGCCAAAAATTATTGATAGTTGTCTCTTCTATGTCAAGACAGAGTGACTAACTTGGCACTTTTCTGATTTGAGAAACTTTTAAAAAAAAGAATCCAATAACTAAACTGGGGGGGGGGAAGCCATTTTCTACATTTTTTTTCCATTAAGGAATTTTCCAATCTGGCCTGAACAAGATCAACAGGATGGGCATTACTTGAGCAAATAAGCAGTAAGAAAAATTAAATGCATCCTAAATGATTGTTTTAAAATAGGAAAAATCCCAGGAAATGTAAACCCAGCATTCCCAAGCATTGCATGCTGGCATTTGAATGATCTCTTGTGTACATTCAGTAGTTTTGGATTACAGAAAGAAGCTGGGATTTTTCAGGTATGTTATTTAGATGCAATGTTAGATCAGAGCCAACTACTGCTTAGAAGGAAAAGCACAAAGACTGCTCTGACATCTACTTTAAATTTTCTTTTAGGATAAAGGCTAAAAAAAACCCCAAAATACTTTAATCCTTTTATATGTTTAATCAATCCCCAGGGATTTGACTCAATACATGACACCATAAGACAAGCTTTCCCCACAAGTTTGTGGCAACAGTTTTTAGAGAGAGAAGGCTACACTAAGCAAAAAATTAAAAAAAAAAAAAAATCAATGCTTTCATTTCATTAGCTGTTCAAGATGACATTCAGTCAATACCATGTATGGGAAGCATCTATCACCACTTGCAAAGGAATAATTTCAAAAATAGTCTCATTCTGATCCTACCTCTGATTTGAATTAGGAAAAAAGTATTGAAGAAGTAAGAAACTACTAAAGTCAAAGTGTTGCTGGCTATTAACTATCTTCAAAGTAGCAAATAAAATTAAGATATCATTGAATGTTTGGAGTCCAAAAAGCTCTGCTTGTCTTGGCTCAGTCATGTAAGCATTCTCAGGTTAAAGGATCTGCAATGATTTACTCTTGATGATCTGTTCTCTGCAGCTTCACTTCATTTCCTCTAATTGCATTGGCATAGACAAAGATAATATTTGGCTTGAATACAAAACCTGTGCCTGGACCTACTTTATCAATCTGGCTTCTGCTAGGTTTTAAAGAAAGAACTCCAAAGTGGATCAAAAAAAAAAAAAAAAAAGACTGGAAGACTGGAAGAAGAATATTATTACTCCTTTGAAATTATATTGATTGGGACGCTGAACTGGCTGGAACTGCTTTACTCAAACCTCCATAACAAATTGAACAAGTTGTTCTGTGCTACTGCTGTTGGATTTAAAAACTTCCCTTTGTGTTCCTCATCATAGAAAATGAAAAGCATTTCCATAAGTGTCATGAGGAGGGTTTTGCCTTCAAAGTATTTATTTTTTATATCAGAAGCATCTTAATTTCTGTGCTAATGACCAGTTCCAACATATAAACATACAATTTATGCAGCCATATTCACTGCTCTACATGGGTTTTCTGGAAAGAAATCAATATGAGTCTTAACTCATTTTGAATGAGTCTTAATTCATTTTGAATGTAATCAAATTATTTAATTGAATAGATTTTCAAAACATACATATATTCCTGTCACCAGAAGCAAACTTACTTAATGGACAAGAAAATGCAAATAGCCTTGATAAAGGTTTATAAATCTGTAAATCAAAGAGACTTTTATCACCATGATTTGTCTTTGTTCAGAATACTTCATCTGCACAACACCCAGCCAGCTAATGCCCTGATACAAGTACCAGAGGTTGAAGTTGGACTTACACATTGAAATACAATGTCTGAAGCTGGGTCTTGAGCCTTGCTGCCTCAGCATCTGAGTATGGCCACAGCCAAAGCTTGCCAAGGCACTTAAAAGAAAGGTAGCTAAAAGCTGTGAAGGAATTGAGCTGGATCAGGAAAAGAGCTGCAGCACCTTTTTAAGTGAATTATGTTGCCCTGGCAAAAGCAGCCCCCTTAGGCAGATCTCTGAATTCCAAACACTCAGTCATTGATCAAGGTGGCCCAAAGAGTCACCTCCCACTGGTCAACAGCAGTGGAGGATTCCAAACCACAACCTTGTCCTTCCTGTGCTGCACAGAGGGCTTCAAGAGAAGGAAGGAACAGCTGGCACCTGGAATGGTAGCCAGAATTGCAGGAAAAATGGGCACAGGGGCAGTTTATGGAAGCAAGCTGACAGATGGAAAGAGAGGAAGATGCACTGAGTGCTGGTAGAGATTTTAGGCACAAGCTCACCAGCTACTGATTTGATCATGTGGAGCAAATTGCATTGAACATCCTCAGCCAGAAAACTGTACTGGTTCCCCTAGCAGGTGGTTGCTCTGGTACAACCAAATGGAGCCATTTTACACCATGAATAGCCTGAAAATAACCTGGGTTGCTTTGCAGCCATTAAACAAAGATTTAGGCATGATGAAGCAGTAGCTATGCATTTTGTGTGAAGAATGTAGCTACAGCAGGAGCACAGAGTTTGGTACAAGGTTAACAACAGTACAAGGATAGGGATGAGCTTAACATCTGTCCCTTACATCACCAGTGCTCACATTTGTCCAGACCTTAAGACAAAGATAAACAATCCTGTTAAGTGAGAAAGCCAAATTCAGCTCTAAGAATAAAGAGCTCAAATTCAACTATTTGTATATTCACTTCATCCAATGGGATGTGATCTGCCTAAAACTACTTTGCTTCTTTAGACATAAATTAACAAGAACTATAGGAGCACCATTTGTATCATCTTTGTTCAAACACCCTCCCTTGAACCACCAGTGACTAAAATCAAGGTGTGCATTGCAAAGACTTTTTTCAAACATAAGTTATTTGTGCTGGCTGTACAAACATGCAAGGTGCTGTCAGTTTTAGTCAAAGCAGTACCAGTAACATAACCAACAAGCTAAACTTGGGTTCAATAGGTCACACCAATCCCTTGCACGTTATTTTGATTTTGTCATTTTGCTTGGATAATCAGATTACACCTGCATTTCAGTCTTTCACTATTTAATTAGGCAAAGCCTTCATTCATTCAGGCCACTTGCACAATTATGGCAGATAATTTAGGGAAGTAGACAAAGATGAAGAAGAAATCAAAGCTGACATGATGCAGGAAAAAGAACTGAATTAACATTTTCCCCTCTGTCAGAGGTTCCTTCTCCACCTGAGCTCCCTCTCCTCCTCTCGGGCATCTGTGTAAGCAGAGCATTCACAAGAAGTGACAGGTTGGCAGATCTCTGTTAATTTTTTGGACCTCTAAAAAATAAATAAATTAAATCCTTTATTTAGCAGTGGTGCCCACCAGTTCGCAGCAGCTTTGCAGTGCAGGTATTCAGGACTCAGACCAGTACAGTGCAGCCTCTCAGAGGCACAATCACATAACATCCCAGTGGACTTGTGGTGGAAAGAGAAACTTCTTCAGCCTCTAGGAGGTAAATATTCAAGCAGAAAACCAGTCTAGAAAATTCTGCCATTGCTGTATTTAAAAAAAAAAACAAAAACAAAAAAAACCTGCAATTTTAATAAAGCTGATTTTGCCTTTTTTGTGGATGGAAACCTGTTATTCAGCAAGTGATTGAATTGCATATTCAGCATGCAAGCCCTGCTAGCCCAGTTTTCAGCGTGCTTTTTGTTTGCAAGCGAGAGGCAGACAAGTAAGAGAGGGAAGGCAGTGTAAAGTGTTAGAGTAATTACTCACAAGGTCTGCTACAACAGCCTCTAGAGGTGTTATTTGTTGTACACAGCATCCACATTTGGATAAGGAACTGGCACTACACAACTTTAAAGCCCTGCTCAGACGCTAAGTCATGCAAAACACTGTTGGAAAGAGTTGAGCCTCTTGTTTGTTAATCTGTAGTTATTATTTCAAGTATTTCAGAGCGGAAGGGAAATTTCCCACAAGATTAGCCACACCTGATTTCAAAGTAATTTACACAAAAAGGAAATAGCGTTTTCCTGCATTTTAGACATCAGATCAATGAAAATTTCTCAGACAGACGCAGATTAAAACTCACTAGCTGTAAACTGTAAAGGACACAGCTTAGAATACAACAGCCTGGAATTCTGTAAAAGAAGCAGATTACAAATAGTGTCAGGACTGGGAGAAAAGAAACAAAGCCACGACTTGAGCAGACACTACCTCTGAGCACCATCATCAGGCAGGCACTAACCCACTCACAAAGGCTTGAAATCCCCACATTCCGCTCAGAGTGAATGCTGGTTATCAAAGAAAACAGGATGAAACAGAAAGTTCATATATACTACTGAATACATGATAGCTTATAAGGTATTTGTAAAAAAAAAAAAAAAACCAAAAAAAACCACAAACAGCAGATCAGGTAAGCATCTACAAATATTTGGTAAAGCAAAGAACTATCCTATATAATATATACTATACCTATATAATAAACTACAGCTCTATCGCTGCATCTACAGGTCACTGCAGTGCAGCCATGTATTGAAGGATCTTGGTACAATTCCCCGCTTAGGAGCTCTGAGGCTGCAGCACTATCATCAAAATACCTCATTGTCTGGCAGTAGAAAAACCAAAACTTCTCTAAAATTTGTGCCACTCCAAGAGGAGCAGGAGACTAGAACTAAGAGACCTGCTAGTTCTCTAAGGGTACAAAAGGAAAGCCACCAAAAAACATCCCACTGCTAGGAATTGCCACTGCTCTGATGTTTTTCAATGTTTCACTGATGGATTTTACATGTCCACATCCTCCACGCTTACAAAAATGTACATTCACCATTCAACTGCACTTGATTTCTATTTTATTTTCAACTCTCCGTTTCCTGCTCTAGAAGTTCAGGATTCTCTGAAAGTCAGACATTCAGATGAACACACACAGCTCAGATATAAGCTGAAACAAAAGCTTTGATTTTTGTAGTGAAAAGCTCAGCAAGTATTTGATGAATGAGGAAGGTACTGCTGAAATTTTGCGAAGGGCTTCCATTCGAATAAGACCGCTGAACAAAAAGTGGACAGTTCTTGAAACACCTGAATTTACGGGAATTTTCTGCCACATATCTTCTCAAAGGAAACTGCCTGTGATATAAAATGACTTTTTATATCACAGGCAGTTTCTTTTATTAGTTCCTGGATCACTTTGTTGGTTTTTTCTTTAATTGAAGTCATTTGCTACTGTCTCCCTCTCTTATGACCTCAAAATCAGTTGGAGCTGTATTTCAGGCAACCATCAGCACCTGAGTCCAGAATTCATAATAAAAACCTAAAAGCTTCAAGCATCCTTTTGTAGTACCTGTCTTATTTGAAAGGAAAAGCTGTGAAGCAGGCTCTAGGGGTTTGTTTCCCAAAAGCCTCGAACATAGAAGGGTTTTTTGTGTCAGTGCTTGATGAAATTAATGACAATTTAGGTCTTTTACACAATGTTTGTAGCTTGTCCAGAATTACATAAATACTGACAGAAGTACATTGTGTTTTGAGAGCCCTCCAGCAATTTTAACAACCTTTCATCATGAAATAACACTTGATTTTGATCCTTCTTGTGTTTGGGCTTTACTTCAGAAGTTTGCTTTCTGTTTTACTGTATGCCTCAGGCTCATCTTTTTTTTTTTCTTTTCCCTTAAGAGTTCAGATTGTCAAAGAAAAAGCAACATCCAATTTGGGAATGAGATAAGGTGTAGCAAGAAGTTACCAGGCTGTATAAATCTCTTCGACTGAAAATTGATTATTTCAAATACAAAGAGGAGTAAAATAATGTGGAAAAAAATTTAAAGTATCCTTTAAAATACCAGAAAACAAAAAGAGATGACAAAAAAAATTAATTGCAAAATCAGAGAATGAGAGGACTAAATTTTCAGGAACAAATAAGTGCTTACAGCTTCCAAATATGCTTCAATCAGAAGTTCCTGGTACTAATCTCCACTAATTTGAGACTGCATCTTCAGCATTTAGAGATAAAGTCTCAGGAATCCAGAGTCAGCACAGATTCTTGCATATCAAATTTACTTTGATTCTTGCTATCAAGGCATCAAATCATTTTTCCTCATTAGGAAAAGTTTTTAAATTATTTTGATATTAGGGTTGCTTAAAGAGCAATGAAGATTAATGAGATCATTAAAATCAATGAGGGTAACTCTGAACACCTATTCCAGGAAGGTTTCCATTGATACTTCTATTAAAAAACTTTAATGCACATCCACAGTGGAAATAGTCTTACAACTCAGACCCATCTTCACTAAATGCAAACAGTATCAGATGCAGATGTTCAATTCCATAAGTGTGATTGCTAAGAAATTAAAGATGTTGCACGTGCCCTGCAATACTTGAAGAGTCAGTGGGCTCATCTCTACAGTCTCACTACTCTGCTCGTAGGACTGAAACATTTGGATAAGAAGAAATTAATTTTTTTCTTTAAAGGAATAAAAGTCACAAAACCTACATTAAGAAAAAAAAAACTGGTATTATCAGCAGACCAGGAAAAAGAGAAGCACGTTCACATGTTGGGCACTTACATCTATCTTAAGGGCTGATCCAGGCAATTTGGCACTTCCACAAGTGCAGTGGTTTTATTTTATTTCCATCATTTCTGCTTCTTTGAGTCTTCTTTTCCCAAAAGAAGCTTAAAGGCTTTGGCTTCTTCTGACCCAGATATATGATGTTATAGAGAATGCTTCATTAGGAAACACTAAATAAAAGATAACTCTTTAAAGAGTCAGAGAACCAGGTGAAAATTTAAGATCTGATTCATCTGATGTCATGGGGGAAATCGCTTAGCTGAAAATACATGATAGAAAATGATACACTGCAATTCAGTGTATGTTGTTGTCACACCTAAAGGATTCAGAAAACTTAAAGGAAAAATTGAAGCCCTAATTCAGAGATTCCAGTGGAGGAAAAGATGAGAAGTACCAGCATGAGATACTATTAAATAGGCTCAGCTATAGCAGGGCCTGAAATGTCATCCCCTCTACTATAGTTCTGTGATCTTTGGATGCTGAGGCAAGTGTGGCTTCCCTTGCTGTACCAACACAGCTCAGGAACAGATTCCTGACTGGACAAGGCTTTCCCAGGGACAATCAGGACCCTTGGAGTGATGGCTTTGGGAGGGCAAGCTGGTTCTGGCTGGGGTAGGGTAAATTTTCTACCCAGTGCCTGGTGCGGGGCTGTGTTTTGGATTTGTGCTGAACACAAAGCTGTTAATACAGAGATGTTTTCATAGTTTTTGAGCAGGGTTTGCACAGACCTAAAGCCTGTCCTGGCCTTCTTTCTCTTTGGGAGGAGAGACAGCTGGGACAGGTGACTCACACTGATGGAGGAGAGATTCCAGACCTTATGGCAACATATTCAGTTTATAGAGTGGGAGAAAGGAGGAGAAAGTGAGGGACATTTGCAATAATGCTCTCCTGGAGAAGGCTGAACACCAGTCTGCCCATGGGAAGCACTGAATGAATTCCTTGTTTTTCTTAACTTACGTGCCCTGCTTTTGTTTTTCCTATTAAATTGTTTTTATGCCAACCCATGATTTTTCTGGCTTTTATTCTTCTGATCCTCTCCCCAGTCCCACTGGTCAGGGAGTGAGCAAGCAGCTACCTGGGGCTTGGTCAAACCACAACAGAGAGAAAGAGGAGCAGAGGCAATCTTTAGTTCTTCCAATTTAGGAGTATCAATCAATGGTTCCCCTTCTTGACCAAGGTTTTCACATGGTTTTTGGTAGTCAAGGTCCTCTAAGAGCTATTCCAGCAACATGAACAAAAGCCTTGCATATCTTGTTTTCTGCTACAACAGAAACCTCCCAAACAAGACATGTTGGACATGGCTAAGTGTTGACCCAGGGTCCTACTTCAGCTGCTTCTGCAAGATGGAGCCAACCCTTCCCAGAGGGAAAATGTCTGCACAGAGGAAAAATCAGAATGAGATGAGATTCACACAAACCTCAGTGAATCACAGCCACCCCAAAAATGAAGAGCTGGCACAAAATAGTTCAGGACCTGCCTCCTTCTTCACCAAGGCTTTGAATTGCCCTCAGATCTAAACTCCATTTCAGTTAGGATCTACCCTCCAGGCAACTTGATCTCTTCCCTGCTTGTGTACTAGCGCAGTATTCCTTCACAAGGTTTCACTTCCAGGACTAAAATATTAGGTCAAGTTCAGTGCATAAATTTCCTTTCCTTAGAAGGAAAACGCAACCTGTAAAGACAGGGCAGCACATCTACACCACATGTGGAGCCATACTAAGAATAAAGAGTGCAAAATGTGAAAAAAGGGATCAAGAAGAATCCTCTATGCCAAGGTAATTTTCATCAACTAGAGCACTGACCAAATTCATCCATTACTTTTTGGCTGCCTCTATTCCTGCACGGTCAGCAAACAATTGGAGGGACTGTGTATTATTAGGATGATTTATTTTGTGTATCAGTCACACAGGAGTAATATTTTACTCTATAAAAAGGAAGAACTTATGGGTAAATACCTCCTTGCCAGCTTCAGCAATTAATGGTACAAAGAAAAAATTCCCTGCCCAAATCAAACACAATATTTGGTTCAATCTTGTGACATTGAGGAAATCCACCCAGCTGTTTCCTTCTCAAGGACAGGAGCATGTGATGTAAACCTGACCTTCCCTTCACCCAAGTATATTGAGAGTGTTTCAAAATACAGCATTCTTGAGAAATATGCAAGTGTAACATTTCCATTTGCTCTGATAATATCAATTTAACATTTCTGTAATGCATCTCTGTTTGCAGTTGCTGCTGTCAAGACCTTTATTTTTTTCACTTGCAGATACAGATTCTACAATTTAAAAAAAAAAAAACCAACTTTTTTTCCCTTATCAGAGCTGCTTTTAATCCCTCCACCTTGCTCATTCTTTTCCTTTCTACCCAAAATAATTCTAAGTTACTAGTAGAAGACAAACTGACTAACAGGGAATTTTATAGGGGAAAAAAAAGTAAAAAAGAAGGTGAGGTTGTGAGTCTTGTGCAAAGATGCAAAGATGATTGAAGCATCCACATGGCCTTTTACCACTGCCTTACTATATGGATATGGTTACATGAGAAGACAGGCAGGTTTTAATCATAGCAAGGAGTGAAGAATAAGAAAACCCATCAGCTTTAAATTAAATTATTTTCAATAGAAGGTGTTTAGATTATTTTGTGAAACTGGTGAAAAGCACAAGTTAGGAGAAAGAATGATGAACAGCATTTTTTGTTGTATTGCACAGGTTTCAACTGGTGTCGTTGGTATATTCAGCTGCAGACTAGAAACTAAAGAAACCAGAGAGCTCACACTTGAAACACATCAGAAGCAGCACACATTCCCTGAACCAACTCTGGCACAGGGAAGCATGAAGGACACTACCAGAGACATCTTTAATGCTCAGAAATGGACTGACTGAGCACAGCACATTTTCCTCCCTCTTTCCTCAACCCTCCAAACAGCAGAAAGTAAAGGAAGTGTTGAAATTACTAAATCAATAGAACAGAGAAAAAAACGAAGCTCCACGAAAAGAAGGCAGGTCACAAGCTCCCTAGGGATATACACCATCTAGGGGAAAAAAAATCTGAGGGAGAAATCACCCTGTAAAATCCCAGAAAGTAATACATCAGCTACATTAAGAATATTTTTTGAAAGAAAGACATTCTATTAGTAGGTCAGAACCCCTGCACAAATGGTGATGGGATAACTACAGTTATTTTTCTGTCCAGGGTGATGAGGGAACAATAACTTGATGACAGGAATGGCATCTAGGAGAAAAGTTTTATTGGCAGCCATTCAGGAACACATTTCTCCAAACAAAAAAACCCCTGTCAATATGCAGCTAAAAATAATCAGTTTAAAAGTTAAAGCAGAAAACACTTAAGTAATCTTAAAATGGTGTCAAATCAAAAAGAAGGATTCAAAGTTGCTACTAAAAATATACATAAAGTGGGAGCACAAAAGAATGATGAGTTTCATGACTGATTTTCATAGATGCTCCACACTCATTCCATAACACAAAGCCAAACAGTCCCTTTTCTTTTGCTTATTCTATCTGTAATTTCAAATGACTTGAAGTCTGGACCTATCAGCATCACAGCACCCAATTTCTCTGTGCAAGTAACATGTGCAGAGATGAATCCTGGAGTTCATCAATCAAGCCATGGATTAGGTTATAGTTCCTTGTTCTGAAGGATGTATGGATGCATATTCCATTAAAAACACAATAAGAAACCTTATGTCCCCTTCGAATGAACAATAAGCAGATGGGAAATACACACCACTGAAAATTTTCCATTATAAAGTTCTAAAGCAGCAAGAGAAATCAGAAGTCATTCTACTTTTGTTATGCAGCTTTTTGGCAGATATGACTTCTAGAGCAGTTTGTTCTGTACAAAATATCCTTGTACATACATATAGTGGTTGCAACTGAAAAACAAATGTACCCAGTGTTTACTCTCAGCTTCATTTTAATGAGAAAGAATAAATATTTAAACTACACACCAGACATTTCTTTCCCCAGGTCCTAGACAAGTACTCCTTAAATCCAATTCTTTTATCAGTCCTGGCTCATTATATCACATTTGATCCGGTGAAAGACCAAGCATTTTGGAATTATAGACCGGCTGGGTTATGAGCTGTTTCCTGAAGAGTCATTGTACAATTTAACATGAAATAAATAAATCTGTATTTCATTTAACACAAATTTTAAAAATAAAGCACTGAAAAAAACCACTGGATATGCAAGAGGAAGTCAAAGAAAGAACTACAACCTTTACACAGAAGCATTCAGACATCTTGTATAGCTTCTCACCTTTTAAAAGCTGGGTCAAGGGAATGATAAAAGAATGGGTGGGAACCGGGGCAGTGAGATGAAAGGGATTGCTGCCAGCAGGTGAACCCTCTCCTGAAAAACCAGTTATCACTGTGAGTTATTACATGACTGTCACGTGGCTCAGAGATGATGTGCCACATCTGTCCCAAGGAGAAGCAGGGAGAGGGTCACAGCCAAATATAAATATAGTTACAAACTGCTCTAAGGCATCTTGTGAAAGTCAAATGCTGAAATATTTTGGGTAAAGATAAAAGGCAAAAAAAAAATCCCTAATGTAAATTAGAAAGAGAAAATATTCCACAATATCAATCATGGCATTGCCTGTGACTGATAAAGGAAAAAATGTTTAGTGAAGAAAAGTAGTATTATGTTTGAGGCACAGTAGAGGCACACAGTGGAACAAATGGCATTTATTTTGGTCAGCTTATTGGGAAAGCAGCAGGTGATTACAATGGTGATTTGAATGTCACAGGAATTTGATGAGGCATACCTCAGAGCTCTGCAAATCCTGCATAGCAGCAGAACCAGAGGCATTTCAGTCTCGTATAGACTACATGTGGCACAGATTACAGAAGTTGGTATTTTTCCCTAGGATTTTTTCCTCCAGAGACACAGTCTATTACCATGTGCTCACAGCCTCACAAGCCATACAGACTGCAAGTTCACGGAGGCTGATTCTCAATTTACTGAGGAAAAATGTCAGCCAGTTATAAAAAAATGCCTTCTCTAGAGCACAGCAGAGCTGCCCCACGAAAGAAGAATCTGACTGAATAAACCAAACACCCTGATGCTCTGCACTCATGGTCTGTCCTTTGCCTTCTTCCCAAAGCAATGCATTTTTGGGAAAGCTCAATTCCTGATCTGCCACTGCTCCAAAGCTCCAATCCCCTTTAAAGCTCTTAGTCTGCTGACCCATAAGTCACTTGGATGTTTCTAACATATTTCCAGCAACACTGAGTGTCACACAACGAGCTGGAAGCAGCAAAGCCAGAGCATCAGTGCCATTGGGAACTCCAGGATGCAGCACAGCAAGCGGAGATTTCCTGATGTGGGTGTTACTGCTCAGGGAAGATGCAGACCAAGGTGCAGAATCAGTGGCATTGCTAGGAAATGCTGACAGTACTCTGAGATTTGGCTTCACTGATGCATTATATTGAATATGCACTGTTTCTAGATGGAAATCATAACATTCATCTCAGCTCAAATATAAGAGATTCACTTTCATTCAAGAATCAGAAAAGTAATTTCATTGCAATTATAAGTATTTTTAATTAAATCCATCCCCTTTATTTGGAAAAGTAAGGTTTGATAAACTTCATTTCCCAGTGGGAAAATGTGAATTAAAAGAGAATTCTGCTGGTTCTAAAATGGCACTTTATATCTCCATATTAAATAGATTAAATTACTTAAACACTGACACATTGAAATCCAAAATAAAAGACAATTAATCACTACCAAGTAAAATAAACAGAGCCACCATTAACATACATGACTATCTCCTTCATTATACAATAAGTACCCAATTTGATTATGAAACATAAATTTGGTATAGGAACACAGAGTAAGAAATCATTTTTGCATATATATGAGAATATATAAGAAACAGGGATCTACAAGTATCATAAAACAAAATTGTTGAAAGAATAAGTATGCAATAGAGCCTAAATCAACTCTGGCTATTAACTGGCATTCCACAAGTACACAGTGAAAACAACTCCTCCAAAATGCTTTTCCCCTCACTTGGCAGCCCTTCATAAAACAGCAGAATTCCCTGGAGATGACTGGAGGGTGTTTCTGGCTGTCCTCTACAACCTCTGTGAGCCCCAGTGGATTTTTCTAATCTTTTTTTTTTCCAACCTGTGCAATGACAGGCTGTAGCCCTGCCTGGTTGCCTTGCTGAGGTGTTTTGGGGTGGCTCCCAGCAGTTACACCCAGCCAGGTACATGTCACAGGGGCACAGGAGCTGGCCAGAAGAGATCCAAGGAAAAGGCAAAGAGAAGATGCTTGGCTCTGCAAAGGTTGAGAGATGATGAACTGGAAATTTCTTGTAGTATTTTGTGATGCATAGGTATCTCAAAACAGGGTTATAAGAGATGTGTTTCCTTTAATTTTGCTCAAACGTGTATGCTGTACATTCAAGAGGTAAAAAATAAAGTTATATAGCAAGCATTGATTGGTACTTGATGGCAAAGGACATCAGCTTTTCTGTCCTCAATACTTCATGAAGTCTGATAAAACTATGAAGATTATTGATCTTCCACATAGCATTTAATTAATCAGAATAGGAAAGAGCACTTAGCTCCTAAAAATACACAGTACTGGTAACACACACACTTTTAACTGGAGATGTTTTTAAAATGAGCCATTTTCTGATAACAAAGCCTATAGGTGCCAAACAGACATTTCTAAGACAAGCAACCATCAAATGGTCACAAGTAACTCAAACACAGCTCTAAATACCTAGTTCAGACTTTTTCTTCAGTTTATTTCTGAGAAGACAAAGTGTGAAAACCCAGTTTCAGCATAAACAAACATTACAAGGGACTAAAGATATGCAAAGCAAAGAGAGGAAATCCTTAGGTATGATGTTGGGGAATTTAAAAAAATTAGTTTTCTATTGTAAATTGTTTAAGAGTTGTTCCCATAACTAGACTTGAGCAAGTTATTTGCAGGGAGCAATTTATTCAAGCCTGGATTTGCCCCTGCACGAAAATGAGCTAAAAGAATTACATTACACAGAAATAGCTTTAGCTAATCCTTTATAATGCACCAGGGATGTATGCAAATTAATTTCCTTCTCAAAGTTTAAAACATTGCACAGTGTAGAATCATTTTATGATTGTCTGGCAAATTGTTGTAATGTTTGTTTATGCCTGATAATGCATACTACAAAAAAATGCCCAAATTTAACAATGGTGTACACCTAAGGGACTTATAAAAACATTCCAATTTGTTCTGTGTAAAATGAGAGAGTCAAGTCATGTAAGGATGGATTATTGTAAAATATCAGGAATATCTCTATGGAAAAGTCTCTACTGGGGAGCTCCATATAAGATTGTTGAAGGGAATGATCTAACTGTGGGTTTCCAGTACCTGAAGGGAGGTTGCAAGGAAGATGAGGGAGGAGTTGTTACAACAGCTTGGAGTCACAGGACAAGGGGGAATGGCTTCAGTGTGAAAGAGATTAGACATTAGGAAGAAAAACCTTCCCTGTGAGGGTGGGGAGGCCCTGGCACAGAATGCACAGAGAAGCTGTGGCTGCCCCTGGATCCCTGGAAATGTCCAAGGCCAGGTTGGATGGAACTCTGAGCAACCTGGTCTGGTGGAAAGTGTCCCTGGCCATGGCAGGGCGTTGGAACTGGATGATCTCAAAGTCCCTTCCAACCCAAACCATTCCATGATTCTACTGGATTTTAATGGCACATCAGAGGCTCAGAAGATGCTCTGTGCAAATTTTGTGGAATATTCTCATTTGGGATCTCTCCACAGTAAATATTCCTAATGGGAACCAGGTTTATACAACAATGATTTGTGTCATAAAGAACACCCAAAAGCCAGACTGTGCCTACTTGACAATTAAAGGAACAAGGGAAGAGGTGTCTCCTTTACTGAAACTTTGAGCACCAGCACGGCTCCAAGCACCTCCCTTGTACACAGCACACTTTACTAAGAGCTAAGGCTTAATGAAGATGACAACTCTAATGACTTGGTTGCTAACTAAACCATGTCTTCTGCAGAATGAGTGCTCCTGCAAATGACTACCATCACTGGCAGTCATCTGTCAGCCCACATGACTTGGTATGGAAGGGTATTAATTAAGAGAATAAACACTTGAAGTCATACTGCCATCCCACTGACACAGCCTCCAGCTTTTTACTGGCAGTGGGAAGTCCAGAAGTGAGAGTTGTTGTCTGTGAGTTATGGCTTTTCTTTTTTCCCCCATATTAGAACCTCAGCTGTTGCTACCAGAAGCCCTCCAATACAGCTGAGGAGGGTCATAGCATTTGCAGTTAAGGGTTAAAGATGGCAAAAGAATCCAACAGCATTAGAAACAGTAAATAATGACCTTGAGTCTTTGTTTCTGGCTCACCATTGCACCTCTACAGCAGTTTGATATCTGAAGCACATTTTGCAATAGCAATGACTTTGCCACTATGTGTCTATGATGCACATTATAAAAATGCCCACAGAATAACATATACCAAAAAATTCTTTGCTTCTATACAAATGGAAAGGACTTCTACATATTTCTAAAACATCTCAGAGTACAAACATTGCTGGTGCTCATGCTGTGGCTCAAGGACAGAATTACACCATTTATTGCTACCAAATTAGCTTTCACTTGCCAGGTTTCATGGTCAGCCCCTAGAAATGTAGAATAATCTTCCCAGAAAGGAGCAAACTCTTTCCCCTCTCATCCTCCTGTTTTCTTGCATGGCCAAGATTTCAAAGCCAAATTTATCCTAAGTATAACACAGTAAATAAATAAATCAGGAAATGAGGATGACTACCTGGATATTAAAAAGAGAATTTGCTGGTTGCATTTATGTCAATATCTGCTTGGGCATTTCCTAGTCCTGAGTCACATCAAGATGAGGAAACTCAATTTATTCCACACGATATTTCCTTCAATGCCAAGTGTCACACAATGATTGTGATGAAAGCAAAGACTGAATATGTACTTATATTAATTAGCAATTATTAAAAGACAGGTCCCTGTGATTACTGCTTCACGGGCATGACAATGAATTCATTATTAAAAGACCGTTGCCACCGCATGAATATCTGATCAGCGCTGGCAGATCAAAAAAGCATATTAAATAAATGAGTAATCAAATGATAGTGTATCATCTGTATAAATTACCAAAGGACAGCCTCCCCCCCTGATTGAGATACAGATTTTACAGAGATCATTTAGGTACTTTCACAGAGCAGCAAATCCTTTGTTACTGCGAGTCCTGCTTGCAGAGGGAGTGATTGTTACAAGAAAGATGGAGGAAAAGATGGATTCAGATAAGTTACTCATATTGTGCCTGATGGTTCTGCAGCACACAACTACCACTGATTTTAAATGAATAGTCTTTTGACCCACGCCACAATATTTCCATTTTAAAACAAGAGAAAAAAGTTAGATTGTCTTCCCAATCCATCTTTAAGATATTCTAGATCACAAGCATGGAGTACTCTTGCACTCTGGGGTGCATTTTTGTCAGGCAGTGCAAAACAACACTGTTATTTTCAGAAACACACAAGGTACTGGTATGAGATAGCCCAATGTAACCTTAGCAAAATAATAGTGGTTTCAGGGCAAATTTTATGTTTATCTACTTCCCAAATATGTGGACTTTTCTTCATAACTGAAGTCATTTTGAAAATCAATAAGCCACTGAGCTATTTCATAAATAGGCAGCATAAAACCAAAGGACTTGATTGGTAAAGAATTAAAGGTTAATTGGCAACAGAGACCACAACTTTCTGGCCATTTATTTATCAGATTATAGGAAAGAAATAGCTGGCAGCAAGAAAGCTATTGGACAGATTTGATCAATACATACTTGAACACATATGTAAGAAAAAAACCCAAAATTATACCTGTCTCCTAAAAATAGATTTAAAATAGCTATTGTATATGTTCCAGAATTTCTTTCAGCATGCCTTGCTTACATCTGAATTATATCTTCAGAAGGACTGATATTTCAAATTCATCTAAATTTACAGGCTGTCCCTTTGCTGAATTTATATTAATTTATATTTTCCATAATTTATTGTTGGGCATTTCTTGTAAAAAAAGGTTTCTTTCATGACAATATGTTCAGCAGCAATAAAAATTATTATTATTATTATTATTATTCAGTCTGATGATTAGAACATTAAACCTCTTTTTTTTTTTTTTTTTTTTTTTTTCCCAGAGAAGAAAATAAATGCACAGAAACTGGCTGAATTTATCAAGTGAATCAAATTTTGTTATCAGATCTGCAGGAAAATTCCCAACGTTCTGGTTGTGATTATTGGTCCAACAATAAAAAAAAAGTCCCTCATTCTCTCCCCCATAACTAAGCCCCATTCCTAACTACATATCTATATGCAAACATTAATACGGGAAGGTTTTTATTAAAAATACAAAAGTTAGATTGACATTACATATTTCAAATTTTTTAAAAGTGTTTTGCTCCTCTTTGATATCTTTCTCTGCATAATTTGCTGTATATTTTTATTACTGTTGTAAGTATTGTTTTTGCTTATATTGTACTTTTGAGACCCAGCAGAACAATGTTGATTATTCTGAGTTTGAGTGGACAAAACATTCACCTTGGCTTCTGCTTCAATTAAAATGCAGTCAGGATCTAAAGATACATTTGCACCAAACTGCCAGTTGTGGGGGTGCCTAAGATGAAAGTTCAGAGATATGCATGGCTGAAAATCCTGCATATGCAAGCTCCCAGTGAACAAAGAGCAGAATATTTATTACAAGAATTTTGAAGCTGCAAATTTGAGTGTGCGTTAAGAATGGCAAAACCTAAACAAGGAATATGGGTTTTACTGACAGAGTGGAACTGGGAAATTTGTTCTGGTTCCTCTACAAAACAAAGGAACTGACTGGGCAGGTTCAGCTGAGACAGAGGAATTATTCAATTGCTATTTCTATTTAGTTGCAAAGCTTTAATAAATTATTAGCATCCAGGTATTCTATTTTCTACAGAACCATTGCTCCTAGTTATCCACAGCCTGCAGTAAGCTTTAAAAAGCCAAAGGATTAGTACAAAATTGCCACCAAGGGCAGTCACTACCTCTTTGGCTTCTTCTGATGCTCTACACCAGACCAGTAGCCGGCACACATAACAAATGCAGATACAAAGCCAATAACCAAAGCAGAAACAATGGGAAAGGCATCATCATGCCATTACTCCACCACACAGGACACCTGTAATTCAGCAACTTCTTGAATTGGGAATCAGCTACAGATTATTTTTTTTACAGGGAGAGAGGATGCATGGCCATCCAATATTGTAATAATGAAGTTACAGAAACATGCACTTGGAGAAATACTGCTGCTTCTGGCAAGTGTGACTTCTATATAATATTTGCAGAAAGGCAGAGATCAGCAAGTATAAACTCATGCACACATTTCTTTTGTTTTCAGACACCAGTTAACAACATTTGTTAACTTAGGCATCCTTGCACACAACTATCCATGAAATCCAGGTATTTTCAATATCCTTCAGGATCTGCATTTTAATGTGATGCTGAAACAACTCCACAACATTTTAATGTTTGAATTTTTTCCTTACTGTTAGATCTGTTAGATCAAAATAGGTGCACACAACTGATATTTTCTCATCCACCAAACTTGCAGCATTCTTTCCAGGTTTTATTTTTCCAGATTATTACTAAAATCCATTCTCACTGAGATGTCTAGATAAGTTAATATATATTATCCACTTCCAAAGCTTCATTTCATCCCTACTGCTTTCCACACAGGTTTTCCTTTTGTTTTCTCAGTGTTTCTTCATCTTAAGCTCTCCCACCTATTCCTCCAAGACCATTTTCCTACCATAAATAATGTATGCCTGCAATGCAATACTGAAGCAAAGTGATATTAAACAGATCAAATATACACAAACTGAGTAAGCCAAACATTGGCTCCAAAGTTCTGAATTTTTGCAAATACTTGAAATTTCCTGAGCAGCAATATTTACGGAAAGTTCTATTTTCACCTAAATTTTTTTATTGTCATTATTTGATGCATCACAACTTAGAAGTTTTGTGAGGTTGATGGGGAAAGCGTCACTCAAAATTACAGAAAGGCATGACATCATCTCAAACTAGAATTCTGAAATACCTTCGCTGAAGACAGACAATTATAAAATTTACTGAAATTGAGTTTTCAGACTCTGAAAAGAAGGGCACATTGGTCATACCAGGTTAGGGGTACAGTCTAAGCAATTTACCAAGGCACTCTGCATTCAGTGCAGACTGATGGACACCAGATGACATTTTGTCCAGTGGATTGATTAATTAGGTTGACCAAAATCTGCTTCTTAAAATGTCTGATTTTCTGTCAAACAGAGGGAGCCCAGGCAACTACCTTAAACTAATGAGAGCACTTTCAGACAGCTGGAAGTAACTGAGGTGAATGCCATCCTAAGTGTGTGACTTTGAAAGAATCTCCCTTTTCCTAAAATTCACAAGTCACTATGATTAATTGAAAGACTTTCATAATGATGATGGAGTGCCCTTCTGTGCAGAAACTCGTGATGGGTAAGAAAGCAGTAGCACACAGCATCACCATTCAGAACAGCTTCCACAGCCCCTAAAACATGGGCAATTTCTGGATAACAAATACCAGACAAAAAGTAGTTTGATTGTTTAGTAAAGCTAGTATTATTAAAGTGCTAAAAGCAATAAGTAAGCTCTGTTTCCTTAAAAACAAATATTAAAAGTATTTTCATCTTTTCACCCAAAACAAAAGCTATTTATTTGTTGCATTCATACACGGGACAAAATATTTACTGCACCAGAATCTGATAATAGTTAAAATGTGATACCTATTGAATTCAACACAATTAATTTTCCAGATGCAAACTTTTTCCTGAATAGTACCTCTAGGATAGTAATTACGGAAAACCTCATGCCATCACACTATCACAAAGCAGAACAACCTGCTTTTTGTCAGAATAGTCCCACTTTGCCAATTAGTCAATGGATTTTCAAGGTAGAAATGCAGTAACTGCATCTAATAAGAGTAAAACCTAGATTCTGCATTGGCTGCATTTAACACCCTATGCAAAGACACACAGGTCCTGGTAATTATAAGTACTGTTATTTTAATTGGTTATTATCAAGAGCCACTAAAATTTTCAGCCTGTAGGTTCTGTCAGATTGGAAAGTTTCCTTGTAAATGTTCATCATCCCATTTGGACTTTTCCAGGTACATTTCTTTTCCAACAAGGAGATGCAAACCACAGTTGTGCCCTAAGATGAGACAGTGGCCACACTGCTTTAAGGAGTTCTCCATGACCATGTCAGCCTGTAATAATAGAGACCTTGCTGAGCACCTCTTTTATCCTTTCCATTAAAACAGTCATTCCCTATCCTAGTGATGGACAAGAGGAGACATAGCATCATGATTTCAAAGTCCTCTCATTCAAATATGTGGCAAATGTTGTCAAACCCCTAAGGATGTCTGATTAAAACAAGGGTTTCTATTTTCAGATTTACTTCCCGTTAGAGCTAAGCTCTGTTTCTATTCTCTGCCTCAAGTATGCCACACCAAAAATGCAAACACACCTGAAAGCTGGTAGCTTCCCTTTCACGAGCTCTATATCAGACCCTCACTCTTTCAGTACCACTTTTGGTTATGTTTCCAGAAATCACAGAAAAAGTGTCAACCAATAAGCCTTTCAGTAAATCAAGACAGTAAAATCAACAGCAAGGAGAGTCAAACTCCTCAGTTTTAATTGATGACATATTTCATCTGTCACACAACCAGTCCATCAGTAAATTCTTATTATAGCAAGATATCGCTGAACCCTCACAAGTCTAAGTAAAACTGAAAGAAAACCAGGTTAATTTGTGTTAGAAAGATTAGTAACATGCTCAGCACTAGCACACATGTTCTGTCACTTGCAGCAGCCCCTGATCCCAGAATAAATTGGAAAAATGCGACATTCCAGAATATTCATATTTCCAGTATTGGAAACATCACTAATTAAGCGATTAATCAGAAGTATTATGACTGCTTCAGAATAAATCATTTGAAAGATGTTAAACTTCCATTAACAATATTTGCATTTACAGGCCCTATACTACATAGTGACAGAGCTGAAGATAGAAAAACCTGTTTGGGAAACCTGCATTTGGCCCTCACACTGTTTCCAACTACCATAAATCTCTTGTAGAAACAAGTATGGGGGATTGAGAGCTCATAAAAGACATGCATGGGAATTAGGAAAGAAATACATTTTGCCACAGGAGTTGAATTAGCAACAGGATAATTGAGATTGAGAAGTATATGCATCAAAATTTCTCCAAAATTTCTTCCAGGCAGGATCTAGGTTGATTGTACTTGGTAAAGTAACCAGACAATTTTTAACTGGTCAGCTTTAGATCATTTTAAGGGATTCTGAAATCTGAAGGACATACTTCCATGCTGTATAAACCTGCATCATTCCAGTTTCACTGGAACAGCAAACACAATTTTACATTTACAAAGATGGTCATCAAAACTGCCAGGGATTACAATGACAAATTAAATCACTTGTTATGCAAATTTGCAATCAAGTACCTCATCAAAAAAAGCGGTAAGCGAGTAGTTGTGTTTCTCTACCTCATCACTGCTGCTCCATCAGGAAAACTAAGCCGTGGGACATTTGGGGAGCAATGAGGGCAAACACATTTAGGCTGTTAGACAATGAAATGTAACTGCATTGCAACTTTCCCATACTATCAATTTACAGGAGCTCAGTACCGCTGTAGAAGAACCATCTTGAAAAACAAAACTATTTTAGCTGCACGTAAAACCAGTAAATTACAAAGATAATACGGAGATGTGAAGGACTCTCACACATGCTCCAGCAGGCTTGGTGATGTTGTGGATCCTTCCTGCCTCAAATTCCTTAAAACATAAATTATGAGAGTCCTTAGACTCCTCAAGCTTTACAGTACTCAATAGCCGTGATGAAGAATTATTTTGGAATAAAACTCCATGAAGTCACAGACAGATTAACCACACTTTCCTATTAAAAAAAATCCCATCTTTTTTTTTTTTTTTTCCTAGAGAATGACTGCCTGTGTGAGAAATATGTACCAATACAACTATTCAAAAAAAACAGTCCTAAAGAGTTATTTTGGGACATTTGCATATGCAGACAAATCATTAATCTCTCTACTTGAGTGAGGGGAAAAAAATCTTTGCCTCAGGCTGGACACAAGTTGTGTTCTCTTCCTCGTTAGTTTAGGACAATTTAGTTTAATAGGAATGAATTCATCCTCCTGCAGTTTCAACTTGCCTCTAATTCACTTGGTAAGTACTTTGGAAATTGCCTGATTATCCCTTAAGTGCCTTGGTCATCTATCAGCACCACAATAAATAAATAAATAGTAGTTTTTTCAGAAAAAAAACCTCAGTGTGCAATTTTCCAATCCCTCGATTTTAAGTGACATAATCGAAATAGTTCCCAGCTGAAGAAAATAATATTTGGGCTTTATTCAGCTGCTTAAGTGACTGGAAGTGATATGGGGAGATGAGAGTCCTTTGAATAAATTATTTTCAGCACTTAGAGTATGCACAGCTTCTTTACAAGTGGAATATGGTGTGATTCACAATTAGTAAGTTATAAAGCAAGAGAAATTATAATAAAATATATGTGGGATAGGTTGTTTTATCAGAAATCAAGCAAGTGCTGGGATATATAACTGGAAATGGTAGATCTGCCCTCAAGAGCAGAAGTCTAAAGCTTGTTATGCAATTTGAAAACAGCATTTAATAACATATGCTTCAGACAAGAAACGTGCTCAGGGTGAAAATTACTTCTCCAAGGTTTCTTTCATGCAGAGCAAGTTGCTCACACTGATTAACAAATATATAACTTTGCCCTTACATTTACATCACGTGAATTTCACCGAGAATTGATCCCTAGGAGGGCTCTGCTTTTTAATCAGACCTCCAATGTAACTTCTAATTAAAATCTAGTTTACTGAAGTAACACAAATACCCCATTAGTATGTACATTACACATGCCTAATTTCCATTAAATGATAAATATTTGGGACTTCTGAATATTATACCTCAAGAAGAAATTCTAGCTTGTTAGATAAGGGTTGTTTGGGCTGAAGTATTGGCAAGGAAGGACAGAGTGTGTGAAACACAAAATTAGAGGCATTATTTCATAATGCACCGTGTCCCAAACACTTGTTGTGTTTTGAGAGGAACAACAATAGGAATTGCTTCAAATTCTTGCTCTATCAAATTTCAGAACTGCAGTGCTGGAAAAGCTGCAAGTTAACAAATTTCAAAGGAGACAAATGTTTCTCCCATTCTTCCTCTCCCAGTTCCAAGATAGGTATTCTAAGGCAACAACAGCCTAAACCAGTAATTTAAAAATTAAGCTAAAATTTAGTGAGAAAGGAATGTCACTCCCAGAATAACCCCAGCGAGTGAACAACCTGACCATATGCACCATCACAAGGTAAGAAACTAATTTTCATGGGCCTCTGCTCAATTACTGCGAGCTGGCACTCTGCTGGCAGCTCTAAAGGTTAATGCAGTAATGAGAGATGACAGCCTCTCCTAGGTGATTCCTGAATGCCCAAGCAGGTATCCACTTGTTCAATTAAAGGTGCTCCAAGCAGCCTGAGAATACCCAGGTTTGTCCCAAACTGCTCCAAAGTGCCAGGTACAGCTCACGTGCCAGGATGTGGCACAGCCCCAAATGTAATATTCTGCCCAAAACTGAGACAAAACATTTAAATCACCTGGACAGCTCATAAATTAATCCGCTGTGATTTCTGAGAAGACAAAACTTTTGGGTATTTGCTCCTGTCTAAATGTTGATCAGCATTTCCTAGAATCTCATTGAAAGTCTGTGAGATGCATTTAGTTAAATGGGGAATTAAGTGATAAATTAATAATCACAATTCCAGTTCCCTTTTTAAATAAAGGTTTACAAGCTAATCTGATCTCACTGATGGCTGTCATGTCTTTATCTGGAGGTAATGTTCTCCAGGGACAGATCCAATTCTGCACACCCAGGAAATGCTCCCTTGGACCCCCACAAACCACACACCCAGACATTCCATGGGATGGAGGGAACACAGGAGCAGAGGCACCACCACCCACCCACACCCTGGATAACCTCAAATCCACTCAAGGCTTTATCGTGCCATTCCTAAATAAAAACATAATTAAACTATAACAAGCAGCAATAAACCAGAATTAAGGGGTGGTTCTGGCAGAGATTTCAGCTGCATCTTCACTCCTGCCAGCACTCACAACCCCAAAACCACTGAGCACCTCAGCCTCAAACAAAGCAGTGGCAATCTCACATCCACTGGCATCACTAACATCTCCAGGTATTCCCAAGCAATTCATGCAAGGCCAAAAATGACAGCAATGATAATGTCTCCTTTCAGGGTGAAAGGACTCTGTAATTAAGAAATTAATTAATCCTGCTTCGACCATTTCTTTCAAGTCTTGGGTCATTTTTCAAATTATTTCTGCAGCTGAAATCCTGGAGAGACAGGCAAAAGTTTAATTTCAAGGTTAGTTTGTGTTAGCTTTAAGCAGGTGAGGAAGGGAAAAGTTTAATAAGTGAAAGAGCAGGATGAGAGTGTAATCTTCACAAATTCCTCCAGAAAAATAAACTTCCTGAAATGCCATAAGATATGGCACTGAGGAGTGGCAACCAAAGGGTAAGAAGTTGGTTACAGGAATAGTTTAACTTGTAGTAATGCCAAGATTTAGGGATGGGTAAATAGCAAGGTCTGCCTGGACAGCAAACCAAAGGGAGATGATGCACACTCAGTGATCAAGGGTTTGACAGAGCCAAAACACACAGCCAGTTTTGATCTTACACTTTTGGATGTCCCTGTGGGTAGTGCTTCTAAGACAGCTGCTAGTTTCCAAAGGGAAATCTTCATTTGAATCTCATGCAAAGAAAAAAAAAGAAAAAGGAAAACACTTTTTCCCAGAACAAACCCATCATTGGTTTAGACTCCAGTTTTGTCCTAATTCCGTTGCAACAGAAGAGTCAAAGATTAAAGGCAGGGATGATGTGTCCCTCCATGATCTGAGGGCATGTTTAATCCCAGATCAGAAATATAAATCTGCATCTTTAATCATGCATGAAAAGCAATTATTAAAGGTTTTTAAGAGTCTGGAATTCAGGCTTGTTCATGACAGCATTGCAGACACACTGATAAAAGCAAAGCAAAGCATAAAAAGGAGATATGGTTTTCATGTTTCCCAGCTCTAGGTAAAATAACAAACCAGTAGTTACTGCTGAAATTATGAAACATTTAAACTTTTTTAAAATCTGTAAATGATCCAAGAAGCGAGCACTTTCATGTTTTACATGTTCCTTTAAAAAAAGCTGAAAGCAAGTTGAAGTCAATTAACTATTTTAATTTTAAGCATTTAGCATCATTTTGCTACATATTTTGCTGCCAGGATCACGTAAATTATACAGCAAAGGTTCACACATCCACCTGCTGCATTGTGAGCAACAAAAATTGCTGATAAAGTAGTTTGGGAAACACAGTTGTGTTCCCCTCGTGGAGACAGGAACAAATCATGAATGCCCTGGCTCCAGATCACCCAGGATTTAGGAGCTAATGAGATATTGATTTTTAGGATTGGCATAGCAGCATGCAAACATTGGGGCAAGAGCAATAGAAAAATGATGAAGTACTAATTACTTCGAAGTCACTTGGTCTTTTGTTGCCAGTGACAGCCAAAAGTTTTGCTTCAGAGAGGAAAAAGTTCTTCATGGAACACCAAAGGAATGGCTTCAGAAATGGTGAGCTACCCCTTGAGTGGTTGAAGCACTAAAAAAATCCCTGTTATTTACAGAAATACATTTTTCCTCACAGTATTTCTCATTAGGGGGTGGCTCCTGAAGCCCACAGCAGTGCTAAGAGCACACTCAGGTGGCAGAATCCTGACAGAAGGAAGAACTTTGCCATTGTTAGAGCCTCCCCCACAGAGCTCATTCCATTATGGATGGCCATGGAGACCCTCTGCAACTCTCCTTGAGACTCATTAATTCCTCCCAGATCACTTCATGAGCAGCAAGAGCCAGTCTTGTTCTCAGCAGCAAGCACACAACTGTGTGTGTCCAAACCAACAAAAAGCTACTGAAGCTCTGTCACCTGAGTTAATTCATTATCTGCCCAAAATTATTTGGGCTTTCGCTGTTAATTTTTTCAGCAATGTGAAAAATTTCTCTGCTCTCCCAGTTCTGGGAAAGATAAGAAAATGAATGCAGTATTCAAGTGAAACTTGCCTAAATGTTTTTAATTTTGAGGAGAACAAATCTACATGTGCAACTGCTTTTTAATAAAATATTCAGACAAGGTTTATGCAATAGCTGAGCATGTTGGCAATTTTTTTGAGGGGAAAAATACTGAAAAATAAAGAAAAAGTTTAGGGGATGTAGCAACATGTTATTACTCAGACTGAGACTTTAACAATTTTAACCATGTCATTAACTGCAACATCCTTTATTCTTCAAATTGAAATGTTTGTATAAACAGAAATTAATTTTATTATATTTAGAAACTGGCAAGCATTTATTGACTTCAGCACAGAAGGGTTTAAAATCCCACCCAAGGGGAAAAGATTAAGCCTAAGGTTAAACAAATTCCTACCAGCTGCCCTTTAAAGCCAACTGAACAAAATTGAAAAATTGAAAGGTGACTGCAGAATGTATGAATTTTAGTCTTAAATATTTTAAATTAATCTTTAGAATAACAAAAATGAAGCAGCAAAGCAGAAGACATAACAGGGTAGAAATCACTTTTTTTAAAAGTGCTGACAATCAGTACCCTTTATATTGCCTTCTACTGTTGTTTACACTCTTTTTTTCTTTTTTTTTTAATAGTGGAGGATATTGAGGATAATGAAACAATCAGGTTTAAAAGAGTTCACATTTCACTTCTGTCATTCTCCTCCTAGGTCATGGTCAGAGAGGGAAATACTGCACTCCCAGCCTCTACTCAGAGGTCAACATTCACAGCCTGCAAATCCCTTTTCCACCATTAAACTGCATTAAAGCACCAAATAGTTATGAAATTACAAAAGTTACATATCTACATAATTATGTTACCCAGCTGGGGTTTTAAATAATGAAATCTTTTACTTCATGGTCTTCCTCACTCTGACTCCTCTAAGAAATTGCAAATCCTTCACATAAACCCTACAACTGTGCAGTTATACACTACAACAATTTACTTTAAAGATGGAACATAACATTTTTCTTATATATTCCTGCATCAAAGCTATCATGTTATAAATATACCTTAAGACTGCCCAGCATACAACTAATGATATAGAAAATAAAAAATCACACTAGGTGGAAAAACTGCCAAGCTCAGGTTATAAACTGTAGCCTTTTACTTTTATATATTAGAAGAATACACCAATTTTACTGCTATTTTTAAAAAATCCACTAATTCTATTGCAAGTTTACTAGACCTTCAAAGGTTATGCTATTCTTAAATATAGCAATCGTCCACAAAATACTGTCCTTTTGCTCATAAGCCTTTATCTGCTGGTTGCAGATGATATCACATCCAGATTTTAAATAATATTTAAAGGTCAAACCAATAAGGCACAGAAAATGTTGAACATCTTGTACAATTCAAACAAGGCACTGCAGAAGCCACAGGGGAGTCCTTGCTAAAATGATGGAGCGCTTTTTAACACATTTATTCAATGATTACCAGGGGCACAATGTAATCCACTTCTGATGGAACCCCTCAGGAAGGGAAAACTCTGCTCAAAATTCATAAAAAATAGTTTCTTCCTCACTTGTTTTCAAATTATGTGAAGGAGAAGCTAGAGCTCAGAATGCACCTAAATTATGTTACACAAAGATGCCCAAGCTAATTTTGAATTGCTTCAAGCAATAGGAACATGCAGATGGGGAAGGTGACCAGGCTGGGAAGCTCAGGGGGTCCATGGGGCAGGTAAATCCCATCAGAACATCCCATGGGGAGATTTTGGGAGTGCTCTGAGCATCACTGCCAACAGGCAGTGAATTACACAGGATAAACTTTGAGCTACACACCTAAGCAGCTCAGTCTCACTGGGTAATTACAGCTTGGCTCTGATTGCTATCAGTTTATCCCCAAGGAGCAGAAAACAGAGATAGGAGAAAGGTTCATTTTTCCAGCTCTGTCTAGTGCAATTTACCACACAAACCTTCAGCCAGCCTGTGTCAGATGCTGCTGAGAATATTTAATCTACATGAGGAGGTAGATGTTAAACAACAGTCCAGCTCCTATTTCAGTGTGTGCATCCTTTCTTTCACCATGAATTTGTCCAGGTTAGACCTTATGGGAGCACATAACCTGAGACTCCAAGAGTCTCCTTGAAGCTGCTCAGGGCTTTATCCGCACCAGTATTTATGGTGTTCTGTGCCACGTTCTAGGTGTTCAGCCCCAACAGCAATCCTCAAAGCCATAAATCCTATGCAGGCACATTTTCATGTGCCTAAAGGGCATTAAACATGCAGAAAAAAAAAATCCCAAAGAAACAGAGAGGTGCTTTTTTTTCTGTGATAAAACATTTACATCTGCTTTCTTTCTCCCTGCAAAGTGCCAGGTATTTCTCTGCTCTCACTCACACAACACAAGAGAAGAGGGAGGCACACAGAAGCTGCACCTTGTTAGGATGGACACAGGATGGTGAGGCTGCAGGAGATGCAGATGTGCCAGCAGGGCATTCAGTGCTGACAAGAGGCAGCAGCCAAGCTCCTCTATGTCTTCAATGTTGAGATAGTTTTGCCTCATCAGAACAACCCTTGGATACCAGTGTTAAGCTTAGACAGCTGAACAGATTTTGACTGCCAAATCTTTTCTACCATGGTGGGCTGAGCCCTTGTCCAGATCCCTGTAATTCTGAGCATAACTCTAATTCAAGGTACCAATTAGGAGAGTGCTTAAACACAGGTTCTTTCCAAGCCTTCCTTTAAACTAAAGAAATGCTTGAGGCACTGCTCAGAAATGCATTTGTTCTTATTAGTAAGATAAAAAAGGAAAACCTTCATGGCAACACAGTTATGGTCCTCATTGAAAACTTATATATGGAGGCAAAAAAAGAAAACTTTTAGAGCAAAACTTGACTTACACTACTGGTCCCACATTAACAAAAATTTCAAAGCACACTTTACTAACTCTACAGCAGTGTGAGGATACATGTCCCTGTAATAGATACCTATTGCAGGATATTTATGAAAATTCATATTATACCAATGTATTAACATAATTACATGTATAAATCCAAGTGGTATTTATGCACTCAGATACTATTAGCAGAGTTTACCAACAAAAAGTTAACTTTAATGTGTCCCCTTGCTTCAGGGCAGAGTTGTCTGTCTCCAGACAGATGGGTTTTAACACGTCCTTAGAAATCCCTCTTAGCAGGGTCTTGGAGAGTTTCTGTTGAGTAATATTTATCAGTTTTTGCAGACTCACCTTTATGTTTCTGAAGGATCCTCCTCTGAGTTTGATTGATGGAGTTCATTATTTTGCCAGCATTATCTCAAAACTGCAGCACAACTTTCTGCTTAGCTTGTTGTTATCATGGATATTGAGTTGGTATTGACAGTCCAGACACTGAAAAAAAAAAAAAAAAAAAAAAAGTCACATTCTCAGACTGGTACAAAATATTCTAAAAATTCCTCTGTCTGATTCTTTGAGACAAATTCCCTTCACAGAGATCTTGCATATCCTATTTCTAGTAAATTGTAAAATAGACAAATTTCCATCTTTGGAAAAAAATCCAGATTCAATTAAGAACGCACAGCACACATTTTGGTTAGTGACTTACACCATTAGGTCAAAAGGTCTGAGGGAAATGAGGCTAACCAACACACTGTCATTTTGGAGGTGTTTCTTCTGGAATCCAAAGGGTTGATCAACCCATGTATCACCAGGTACAGAGTGGTTCAAATATATCCAAAATAACTAGAACTTCTGCTTGAAAATCAGTAATAACCTACACTGTCAGCTTTGCTGTGGAGCAGAGAATGAACACAGCTGATTGTTTCATTCAATTTTGGCATTTTAAGAAATGGAGGCAGTGTAACTGGGATTAATTCTTTGCAAGGTATCCCCAGAATAAATATCCAGTGCCTACATGAAGAATAATCTCCATTTTTGTACTTTTAACCCCTAAACCAGTGGTGTTTACACAGACCCCACCCATTTTGAACTATTAAAAATGGATCAGCACTTGAAATACAAAGCATGCTTATTGCTGTGGTAGATACTTTCTTAAAACAGATATGCAAGATTTTAGAGAAGAGATAGAAAGAGATGAATATTTTAGATACAAATCATAAGCTGCACTTCAATGATATTCCTTTTTGCCTTCCCTTTCACTACAAAATTTATAATAAAAATCTTTTCCTTGACAGGCTTATAGATATTAAAGATGGTATTAACAGCTACTTTGCAAAATAAGAAAATACATTAGTGAAAGAGCTTTTAATCTCTTGTTACTGTTAAAATTTTAATTCTCTTCTGAAGGAGTGCCATTCAAACAGAGATAGAAGGAACAGCATAACAAGACAGCACTTCTGAAGAAGCAGAGAGAGAATAGATGTTCTGATCAGCCACTCCTGGGCCTTTGTCTGTCTGCTTCCACCTTTCAAGTGCCACGAGTTTCTCAGTAGTCCTGGAAGGAAAAGGCAACAGCTGAATTGCAAATTCAGTTTTTCAGGTGTTTGTCTCAATTATTTTGACACAATATAGATGTTGCCATGAGTATCTTCTCTTGGCTTTGTCAATAATGTCATGACATCTTTTAGAAATAGGAGATGGCAATTTGACTTCTAGGAAGTTGTTTAATGCACCAATGAAATAAGTTATATATTACTTCAATCCCTAGACACCTTTTCTCAAGAGGAAAACTTAAACATCTTTTTTCCTCAAGAGTTAACTGGATCTACTTTGTTATGTTGATATTATTCCAATAATTCCTAAATGCTGCTAATGGTGATCTCAAGTCACATTCTAAACAGGTTCATTAAGTTCATTAAAACCAACTCTTTTCTGAAACAAGTGGGGTCCTGTCATACACCAGAGACATCAAGGAAGTAAGGGAGAAGAACATACCACCAGGATGATGGACTATGTTTATGCACTTGGTCACTTTTACTAATAAAACTGTAGAAATATTCATTTTTTTGCATGTTTTACACCAGTCTCCTAAGTAACCTGTGAGCTTCTCAGCAGAGAGTATAATAGCTCCTACTAGTTTACATGATTTGAAAGCAACCAGAAAATTTTATTAAATAAATAACAGCCTATTAAACACAAAACCAAATTATACTCAGGTCAAAGTGTACATAAACTGCCAATTGTTAATGGCTGGCAGACCCCTCTGAGGAAATTTCACTAAAAGCTTGCCTAGTGAATCTGTTTTTTCCCAGATATGATCAAGTAGCCAATTAAAGCACAGGGCTGAATGGGCAAATCTCTCATCTGGTCAAGCTGCTCTTTTGTTCCAGTGGGAAAAAATATGTAGCAGCATTCTCTGAGGGCTTCTTTGCTTTTTTTCAACAACTACAACAAAACCACCAAAACAAATCCCACTGTGTTCCAAAGATGAGTAAGCAGAGACGTTGTCTTTCAGAAGCTGATTAGAATGGATAATAGGAAAACATGAGTTCACAAGTTTCTTAAACACCTGGATCTCTTTGCTAAGCAGACAGCAGACTGCCATAGTTCTACCTCACAGCCCCTCTTCCCCAGCTGGCTCAATTTTTATTTCATGTCCTCACTGGAGGAAGAATTTCCCACTTGTTCTGTATTTCTCTGTTTTCAATTTGGATTCCTTCCCTTATCCCCCAAGTGAAAAGTGCATAGACATGGGGAGCAGTGGTGGTGGTTACAGCAAAGAGCAGAACACAGATCCCATTCCAAGCACTGCCACCAACAGCAACTTTTTTTTCCACTTTTTAAACTTTTTTCAACTTTTTTTCAGCAATTTTCCTCTTGCAAACTATTTAAAATGCAAATAATGCACATGGTCTGATTTGGCAAGTTCAGGGTTATCTTGGTTGTCAGTAGATGACCATTCCTTGTTATTGCTTTAATAGGATTGTTTGGGTGGTTTTCCATTGTAAAATGCAAGTTGTATATTCAAGATGCTTCTGCCATTTAGCTCTTGGTTATTCTGATTATTTAAGCAGCTGCTCCAGTGGTGGTTTATATAGCAGCCAGTAAAATGTGTTGGTAGGCAAAGGCCAGAATTAATAACAATATATGTGACAGTTTATATATTTATGCACAACCAGAGCTGATGAAATGAGTAATGGAATTCCTGCCCCTGTCAGAAAGGAAGCTGTCACCACAACTTCTCAAATACACCCAGGCCCCACTGAGGCAATGAATTTTTCTCCATGTTATAAAACTTTTTGAGGCAGAGTTCTTTTCTCAAAGATTTCACTACAACCACCATGAAGTTACAGTTTATTACTTGCTTCCATACAATTACCCTTTTATCACATTACTGTTACCTAGAAAGAAAAACTTAATTTTAAACATTTTCTCAAATACTTGCCAGGGTTTTTTTTTATCTAAGAGACAAATGAAAAATCAGAATAAAGTCTAAGGAATCTAGAACTTGCTGTTATTTTTTTCTACAGAAGCATTTTATAAATTTACTTTACTTTCTCTACAAGGCTTTGCAGAACAAAGAGCGAAATGTAACTTCTCCATGTGTTGAGGATGTTTTGGGCACACTCAAGTGACAGCAAACCTGACATCTCTGATGGGTAACTCAGTGCTGCAAGGGCTTTGCATGCCTGCTGTGCTTCCTTCCTTCAAATCTTACAGTAATAAAAACCTGCAACAGTGCTTTTCTTTCATGAAATGTTAATTCACTAATGCATAATTTTTTTTAAGGGTTTACAGACCACTCATCGTACTGTCAGGATTTTGTTTTATTTCTCTTTCATTCAAGCTGCTGTTTCTCCTGAAGTAAATTCTGTTGAAGTGACTGAGTGACTTTTTTTTTAGCAATAACTTCACTGTTTCAGTCAAACCTACTGTGTGGTTAAACATCAGTGATTATTTGCACAATCTTTATAATGAAAGTGTCCTCAGTGTGCTGGCTGACTTTGCCATGTGGGGCCCAAAACAGAAGTTAATCACGTAGCTAATCTAGTTCTCATCTGACCTTGATTTAGTAAAACCACAATATTGCAAAGAAAAAAGGTCCTGTGGAGATATTTTATCAGAATAGAAATCTTTACTGCTGCCTACTTTTTCCCCTTTGCAAAATGATTGAAAGGTTGCTGGGTACTTTACTCATACCCTTTCCCTCACCTCATTCTCCTCTCTGGTTATGAGTTTAGTCAAACTTTTCTTGTAGGGTTTCTCTTTCTCCCCGAGAATTTCAAATTAACATTGGGGAAAACAGGTATTTTTAAGCAGGTTTTTATTAAAATGAAGTGTCAGGCAAGCCTACAGTGATAACACTACGAAAGTGCAAGTCCATGTGGCCAAGTCACAACCTGCTCCCTTAGCATTCCCTTGGCATGTTTAATATTAATCTCACAGCACTGAGGATTTTGATAGTAAGAACATGGGGAAGGGGAATTTGCTCATTAATTAGAATACAAACACCAACATTCAGCTGTGCCCTAGTCTCTTCTCCATGAATATTTATAGCCTAACAAGCATCATTTCAAAAGGAAGGGAGGGATGGGACAGGTTCACATGGGACACAAGCTCTCCTGGACTGCAGAATGACTTCTTAAAAGCCCTTCAAACAGAAGTTGCAAAGATAATAACTGGTACTGGAGGGATTAGGTGTGGAGGAGAATAAGTGTTACTTAACCCCAAAAGTGTTTCAATTCAGCCAAAATCCCCCTCTCACACAGCAGCTGAAGGGGCTACAGACACTGCAGGGATGCTACGCTAAGGATTTATGTAACAGAGAGGAGCTGTTAAAACGCTCTAAAAATTGTTCCAGAGTTTTTCTGACCTTTCAGTGATGAATGTGAACTGAGAGATGCTAAGGCTTGCCCTGCCATGATGCTAATCCTCTCGGAAGCCCGGGCAGTGCTCCTTCTTGCCCCGGGCAGCTGACAGTGGCCGCGATGACACGCGGTGTCACGCTACCAAAGCTGGACAGTTTTCACTGGGCACTGCAGGGCAATCTTGGGGCTGGCACCATCACAGTGCAACCCCTGCACGTCCCAAATGCTCCATTCCACGAAAGTTTATCCCTGATGAAGCACACCATGGGTACTGCTCTCACCTATAACGCTGTTCCAGTGTACCTGGGTGATCTCCCATCCACACATAAAAGCTACAGCACTGAGAAACAGCCAGAGAAAGATGCCAGTGTAAAGACAATGCTGCAATCAAAACTCTACCTGTTTACACACTCACAAAATAAACCATGAAATAACACATTTTCATACAGCTGCCTTAGGGTCCAGGTAAACCACATTCAGGTCCCCATGAATATTGGGCTTGATAGTCTTTATCTCAACATTAACTCAGAAGCCATGGGATAAACTGAACGTGTGAGTGGAAAATAAAAAATAAATAGGAAGAGCAACACAGAACGTAGCAAATTTGGGTCAGAAAGGCCAGCTAATTCCTGATAATGTGTCAGTCAAGATCTGGCTGTAGATGACAGAACACACAAACATTCACTCTTCTCTCACAAGACCCAGATGAGTGACCTCTGCCTTTGACCTGAGCAGCCTGAGCTGCAGCCCAAGGTTAATGAGCCCAGCCTACAGTAAACCAAACATTCAACTCAAAAATCTGTTACTGAGCAAACACTTCTGGTTCCCAAGTTCTCAGTACTTACACATTTTTAAATGTCTATTCTCTAGTGGAACAGACAGTATGAAAAAGAAGTGTCACTAAACACAGCCACTGCTTCAGTCTGCTGCTTTCAGGAGCCTCAAAACAAATGTGCCCAGGAAAGAGAGCAAACAGGCTTTTCAGCATGTGGACCTGACCATGAAACTGGACCTACAGAAACCAGGAGGGGCAAAAGCAGCACTGCACACAGTGTCATTCAAATGCTGTTCCTATTCCTTACATTTCTATTTAGCACTGTGTACATATCAAAGAACAAAATCATTTTTATTGTATCTCCAAGCAAACACATTCCCCATTTCATTTTTACTTCATCTCTGGTACTTTTAACTTCTAATACATATTTACATGGGTAATTAAACATAGTGGCTTAAAAGAGATTTTTTAAATGGTAATTATCAACTGGAATTATTCCCAGAAGTAATTTCTAAAATCTGGGGCACTGCATTTCACTAAGTTTCAGTAGTACTCTATGGTTTCTTGCTTTTCTTTTTTTTTTTCCTAGATAAATGTACATCACAAGACTACTTGATCCAGATGAAATTGCTGTGATAAACACAAACTGTGGACTTTCCCAMTGTGTTTTGATTCTCTAGCAGTTTCAGGGAAAAATCTGACAATGCAGCCAAGACTACAAATATCTAAGAGACTTTCTGCAGGTTGGAAAAAGAAAGCCAACAAGCACAACACTTGCTCCAAGATAATGCAGCATAGAAGAGCACAGGCATAAATTATTCTAAAACACCACTGAAATTCCCTTTAATTGCATGCCCATGAACAGCCTCTTCCTTTTCTAAAACTGAATAGAAGTACTGGAGCTGACTCCTGACATCCAAATTTGAGACAAAAAGAAAAGTATTATCTCTTGTTTCACCTACGCTTCCTAAAATAGTCAGTCTCTCTTCAATAAGATGTTTTAATGACCAAACGTCACTTAAAAGGCATGCAAGCCCTGTCCTAAAGTTCTAATAATAATAAACCAAATTTAGAGGTTTTCCTGTAACCACAGTTTAACAAGTCAGCAATGCCCACAAAGCATAAGCCCAGTTTTCAACACTAGATCCATATAGTAGTCAATAAACAGAAATGGGCAGACATATGTTGACTTTTTTTTTTTTTTTTTTTTTAAAGAATCTTGCTGGTAGTGGCAAGCACTTCATGCCTCAGTATGGTTGTGATGAACACCAAAAAGACTAATTGAACCAGATTTTCTTTGTAGATGCTAGTCCTCTCATCCAGTCCTGTATGTTTATGATGCAAGACACTTTGTATCCCAGAATAAAAAAATGACCTCAGAAAAGTCTGAGGATTTTACAGGTTCCAGAATCAAGGTAAAGTCACAGAAGAAACAGCAATTAAAAAAAATAAAATACAGGGAGACAAATTTTTGGAGCTCTTCTGTGGTCATTTCCCTCTTAACATCTCCTTGGTAAACCAAATAAAACTTGGCATCACCCCAAAATACTCCTAGCAATCTGATGTATTATATCATGTAAAGTTTCAGTTTTCTCTCTTAAAATTTAGTTTACCCTCTTTGAGCAAATGAGGATTTTCACAGTGGAAAGTACACTTAACCTTTATTACAGATATAGGATAATAAGTCCCATTTCAAGAAGATTCTCTTGAGAAATAACCAGTTTGCATCTCCATAGTTTGGAGTAGCCCACTGATATTTCATCTTGAATTCTCCTATAGGACAACTTCTCTTCATGCTGTGAATTTCCTTTCATGTTAAAGTGCTTTTTATTTAAAAAAAAAAACAACTCTTTGCCTTCTTCCTTATAAACATGCATTATAAAATAGTTTTTAACTGAATCATCATATACTTTAAAAAAAAAAAAGCCACTTCAGTAAGTGGTTTGGATTAAAAATAAGATGAAGCTATTGCTTAAGCCATCACAATTTTGTAGTGTCCTGAATTCTAGCGCTTGACTGAGCAATCTCATTAATATTCTTATGCATGCTTTTGTGTGCAAGACCACTCTGTTTACTTCAAACTTCTTGATAAACACTTTTTTTGGCATACACATATTATCAATAATTTTAATCAATTAGAGTCATCTCTCCAGTCTATATAGTTTATTAAAAATGACACAAGAATATAAACCAATCTCCTAGTAATTTCTAACCCCCCAATAATTAAAACTGGCTAAAGATCTTATTACCCAAAAATTATTCGCTTGTTATTCCCAGACCTTTTCACATTTGGAGGTTGGGCAGAGAAAACCAGGTATCAGCTTTCTCTCAAGACTACTTTTTCCTTGATTCTCATAGGAATCTATGAAGAGTAGCCCTAGGAGAATCATTAGCTGTGGCTCCAAATGTAATAGGAAAAGTACCAAAGCCAAGAGGAATCTCTACAAAACTTCCAAAATAAGTTTTCACTGTCCCCATGTGAAATATCAGTGTCCCATGCATGGCTCTCTCACAGAAGCCCATCCACCTAAAAATCTTCCCCAAGACAGCCTACTACCACTACTTACTGTCAGAATAATTAAAAAAAAAATAAGTGACAAACATTTAGTTTAAGACTGCAGATTTAGAGATGTATCTCTGCAGAGCCTCCTTCCTCCCCAAATCCCTACAGCTGTTAATCCTTTTTTTTTTTTTTAACTATAGGTTCTGCAAGAAAATACTGTTAGTTTACACATCCTACCTTTAATTGGTCACTAGGTACTCCCACCACAACAAACCATCCCTACAAGCCTGCCTTGGAGACTGACTCTGCAGCCACAGGGATGAAAAATTTCTTCTACAGAGTTCCCACAAGACAGGATTTATACCTAAGCATCTGCTTTTGTTATCACAGCTTTCTATATGAAACATTTCTATTTGAACACAGGTGCTTCTGCTATTTCAAATAATTGACAGCTGGATGGTTCACTATTTCCATGGTTAAATTCTATTTACCCAAAGAAAGAAGTGTGATCCATTTTGAATAGGGCTTGTGCTTTCATGATGGATTCATCCCTTTTTTCCTCATGACATTTTTAAAATATTATGACATACTACATACTACAAGGATTTATTTTTTATGTCTAGCAAATTAATTGATTGTTAATTATTTTTGCTCTTTCGTCAAGTGGTTTTGTTGGTTGCTTTTCCAGGTGAATCATTTAATTCAAGTATTGATCAGATGAAGCAGATTTTAAGCAGTGTTAAAATAACCCCCTTAGTTCTGTGCCTTATGAGCTACCCTGAGTGTGAATACTGTCTATTTATATTCTACACTGACACCAGAGCCGGGTCCAAGGCAGCTATTTGGATGCATTTTTCACTGCAGGTTCAATTATTTTCCAGATTTTTTTGGTGCCAAAAATACACTACAACCTATTTCCTTAATATTAAATAGTTTTAAAAGAACAGAGAAAGATCTGATTAGATGTTCCTTAATACACCCCATGTTAGTGACAAATGGCTTAAAACTTCAGTCTCTAAATTCAGCAAATAGAAACATCTTTCATAATTATCTCTAAAAAAAAAAATCAATAGAAAAAGTTACCTTATGTTATTTTAAGTTATTAGGCAAGAATACACATCAAAAGGTTGCAACACAACCTTGAGGTCAGAGCCTTAAAGGACACCTGAAAAACCTCAACAGGAAATTTCTGTAGATGCAGTCATTTATACTTTGCTGCGGGCAAAGGAGCTGTGCAGTTTCTAACAAATCAATGCAAGCCAAACCAAAATTAGCAAATTGTCTGATCTGACAAAACCAAGTTGAACAGTCGCCTTCAGGAGGAGAGAGCTAGCAAAGCTAATAATGCAATTTACTCTGCTGCAAGCAATCAGTTGTGGCATCGTGGTAGGACTCCAACTCGGAGGTCTTGCCAGCCTAAAATGGTTTTATGGTTCCAGTGTACAAGGTTGGCTAAAAACAAAATATTATGAATTTTTAAAAATGTTTTCAAGTATTTTGCACCACGCTCCCTTCATTCCTGCTGGGATTGCACTGACTAACTCGCAGGTTCCTGAGATTTCTTGGTGCTCCTTGCTGAGCTCTAGAGGCCACTGGGCAGACAGAGAGAGGAGAGGTCATCACACAAGGCAGGAAGAAACCTCAAACAGAAAGCTCTGCTCTGAGTGGTGATGTCTGTGCTCTTCTACAGCCAGAGCAGGAGAAACACCTTTCCAGCCCAACATAAACCATGCACTTCCCAGGTCACAGACTGCCCATCCATCTCTGCCTGTGCAAGTCATAGCAGGTACCGTGGCTGAGCTGAGCTCAGCAGGACCAGGGGAGCCCCTGGATGGACGATCTGCATCTTGGCTGGTTTTGCTTGGTTTTTGGTAGGTTGGTTCAGTTTAGATTTGGGGTATTGGGGGTTTGTTTTGTTTATGTGTTTGGGTTGTTGTTGGTAGATTTTTTAATTGGCCCATTAAGTACACTCTATTTTTTTAAGAGCAATTCTAGCACCTTACAGAGCAATTCACCTGGAGCCGAGTGGAACCATTTACCTGGAGCTGCAAGATCAGGAAAACCACTTGTGTGACCTTGATATAACTTCTACTTGAAGAAATGCTACCAGGCACTGGGATTTCTCCCCTCAAACGAATCCCTTTTGCGCAGAAATACTCCACTGCAGGAAGTTACGTTCCTCCTGATCTGGATTCCTAAAGCAACCAAGGGCACTGGCATACAAGCACAGAGGCCTCAGGGGAGTCCTAGGGAGCAGAAAACATGATGAGGCTTTCTATGTTTCATTCTGTAATAGCGCAGCTGCAAAAGCAGAGGAGAGACTACTGCTATATGTCATTCAGAAATAATATAATCCAGACTGCTTGGTGAAAAGGTATAATGCACATATGCCTCTTGAATGTTAATTATATGTTTTTCTGTTTAAAGGTTGCTGTGAATCCAAAGTGGTGTTTCTACCAGCACATTACCCACCACACTTTTCATGCACAGGCTATAGATGCAGCACATGCACATAATAAGTTAGATTTAATGGGTCATAAGCAATGCTGGTTTTGTTTAAAAATGTACTGCATGCTATTCTCCATCTCCTTTCCTGACTTTTCACTTGCAGATATGATTCCTGATATCTATATTAATATTTAAGATAATGCAAGTGTCAGGCACGAATGCATTATACCTGCTGTCAACAGGCTGAGCTGTGGGCCAGGTTATTTTTTCTCTGATGAATCCATACACCAGAATAACCTATTCATTTCTTACAATTCCACATCACCAGGGCTTTACTTCAACCTGTCAGATGAAGTGCACATTAAATATTAGCAGATTTAAATCTAACATGTTAGGAGTTTCTTTTTATGCTCTTTTTAGTAGAGTTTGTTTCAGCTCATTACACACACCAACACTATAAACTGTGAGGTGTATTGCTATATATAGTGAATGTACTCTCCCTGACACAGAATGCTAATCTAGTCTCAGGGTTAAAACCTCTCAGATAACATAATATAGAAGCACTGATTTATTTTATTTTCTTTCTACCTCCCATGTCTCCACCCCAAGATGTGCTACAAGACGCCACCCCAAGAAACTCACAATTTGTCAAAAGTCAGGTGGTCCTCTCAATACCTTTTCAGGTTTTCCCTTGCCAAGCTCGATTAAAATTTTTGTTTTAATGGTTATTGGCATTTCAGACCTCATAAAAATGTAATCAAGAGGAAAAAGACTTTGACTTATGTTCCAATAATAGCTAGGTCATCAAACTAGGTTACGAAGAGAAGGTTCCTGTTTGATAGGTTGTCAGAACAGCATTGAGAGATAGAAGCATAAAAAAGGGAGTGAAAAAAACCCAACCCTAAATAGACTGAGCTGGATTCTGCTTTGGCATGACAAGAACATATCAGTAGAACTTTGATAAAATGAGTGGTTTAACTATAGAATAAAAGAAATAAAGTTGTTTTTCAGTTTATACAGAGGACCACAAATCATGGACTCAGTGCTCTCACACAGCCAGAGAATTAATCACACCCTCAGCTCTGACATCCCTCACAAAAACCTTCATCCTAAGGGCAGGGACAACTGACCTACTCCTCAACCAGACCATTTAATCCATAATATTCCCAGTCAAGCATATCTGAGTACACTGGCCTAAAGAAATGCAGTGATTCAGCAACTGATTCCCAACCAGATTTTTTAGCACTCTCCAGGGATATGGCACAAACCAAATATTTGAGAGTACTGTGGTGATGATTTTTCTTTTTCTTTATGTGCAACATCAGAGGTATGAGCTAGCAGATGCCTGAGTAAGTTTTATTATCAATGTACAAGGGCATTTTGCTTAGGACTGAATTCCAGCTGCAAAAATCAAAGCAGACTTTAGAATGTGGGTAACCAGAGTCAAGTTATAAAGCAACCACCCCAACAACCCCCAACTCTAGGTACGGTTCTATGTCATGCCTGCTCCTCTTGATACCTGGCCATCAATCATTAAATCATTCAGATACACACAAGTTATACTGCTGCATCACAAAAATATTGTCATGCTGAACCAAAAAAAGCTGACAATAACAGAAACAGCATTAGATTCTGTTTAAGATTCTCTTTAGATTCTGTTCTCTCTATATCAGTATGGGGGAGGAGGGTGTGGACCATCCACTTATCTCCTGGCACTTCTTTTCACTCGCCATAACAAAAGAAATTGCTTTCTAAAAACGAAGCCAAAGTTTCAAAGTCAGAGGTAGCTGATGCCAGGATCTTGATGTAGCCAAATACAAAGCAGTTCTTAAATCAAGGGGAGTCTAAGCCTTGCTTTATGGCTCACATCCATCCCTACTATTCCCAGTTCCACTAACACATCTCTAGATTCACAAAAGGGATCGTTTCAACACACATGCCAGAAAATAGATGGCAGAGCACTGCTGATGCTGCAGTAACTGGAAGAATGTTCTCTATTGCTCAGCTGCAGAATAATGTTATTTTTAGACAGAAATAAATCCAGCCATCACTGAAAATGGAATCTCTAAAAAATGCTGAACCTCTGGTTTGTTTTATTAAATCCAATCCAATAGGAAGTCATGCATTATGATGCAGATTTCCTGCAAAATACCTCTGTGCAGAAGCACTGAGTAATGAATCTCTACTCTTATTCTCAGTTCTGACACAATATTCATGAGTGCTGATTGCTTATTCATCTGATTTTTAAGATGGAACTGTAGGATTGCATCCTGCCATTCCTTCTGAGCACAAAAGCAGAGAGATTTCAGAAGGCTTTCAAATCCAAAGGAGTTTCTCCCCCGAAAAATGAGGCCTCACTGTGTTTAAACCTTGCTTTGTAAACAAATAGGAAGAACACATTTCATTGGTATGTAAAAACATATAAACCAAGAGTTTATTTTCAGCCTAGCTGATAATTTAACAGTAATTTTTTTATTATTATTATTATTAGCTGAAGTTAACAAACACAGAAAGAATGGGGAAAAAAAGTATTCATATAAAAATATTGACCTTTCTGGCATTAGCGTGCACTGCTACTCTGAGCCCTTCAGCTAGGAGTTGCATTCTGGCCTTGATGTGGTTGCAGAGCTGCCACCATCACCAGTCCTTGGCTGAGGGGAACAAGGTGCTCATGGTGATGGTTTCCCTCTTCCTCACTCTGGGTTGAGCTCAGGGTAGGGTTTTTTAAATACAGAATGAATATAAAAATGTTAGCAAACCTTTATCAGTTTGCAGCTTCACATTATTAGATCCAGGTTTATTACATGATACACTCCATGGATTTTAGGAGCTATTGCTTTGTTCTTAAAGCTTTGCCCAGGTCTGGGGTGGGGTCTGCATCTCTTGGCATGACCATGGCCAAGCCACTTACAGACTCCTTGGCACCTTATGCCTGTGCATGTCCACATGCCTCCTGTCTCTCCACTTTGCTCCCCCTTCATCACCTCACCAGGCCTGGATTTCTCTATATTTTATGTCCTCTGTGAGCCACAAATATGACAAAACCATAGTGGCACCATACAAGGGCTGCAGACTCACACCATTCATGCTCCTCCTCAGCTGCACATCACAGGGTACAGAGGAGGGACAAAGCACAGAGAAAAGAAAGGCTGGAAGCAGCTCACACAGCACAGTTTTCCAAGGCCAATGCCTTCAAGCCATTTCACATAACACAAGCATGGTACACGTGGAACTACAGATCAGTTTTCCACAGCAGCAACTACACTGATGGAGTCAAACAGCATCCTTGTGCTTGCATTTAATTAAACCACTCTCTCATTGCCAAGCTCTCGTTTGGTGTGCAACAAAGCAATAAGCAGATCTGCTTTAATCTTTCAAGCCCAAACTACAACCTCAGTACTCCAGTATAATTTGGCCAGACCTTTGTTTCACCACCAGTACAACCAGGACAAATTCAGAATTTACCCACTGTAAGAAAGACTCTCCATAAAGATTATTTTATTATGCATTCACTGAGCTGAATCTAGCATATTTTACAAGTAGAGATTTCAGTATTTGAACAACAAGAGAGGAATGAACAGCAGCACACTCCACTGCACACAGGCCTTGAGGCTGCTCAGCATCTCACTTTTCAGTGATGCTCAGATGATTTCCAGCAGCATGACACAGACTCCCTTCCTGGTGCAACACATCTGGATTCGAATGTACCACACATTTAAAGTGTGCGGTTCAGATCAGGCACCTTTGCTAGAATAACTACAGATAAATGAGACCTGGCTCTATAGAGAGGAAGCTTCTGTACCTTCACTGCTTGTGACAAAGAACCTTCAGCAACAAAAGCAAAACTTCTGCTTTAAAACTTGTGAGCCAGCATGAAATAGGAGTGACTGTAACTGAATTGAAAGAGTTGATAAAGATGAGTGGTGCAGTTAAGAATGAAGACAGTAGTAACTTGTCTGCCATATTTTCTAGTAATGAAATATTTCACACTTCTTTCCTACTTACTAAGTGGAATCCAGAGATATGAGTAGACCTAGGTAAATCTCATTCTTTCCTGAGAGTGTTAGGGCTTTTTACAGTTTTTTTTATTAATTCTACCCAGTCTTTCTACATGTTGCTATCTCTCCTGCTCTTGGTTCCAGAAACACTTTTAGAGGCCAGTAAAACTCTATTTTCCCCAGTACTGCAGTGCTGCATTGAACACCAGCCTCAGTGGGGATCAAGTGAGAGACTAAATTGACATAATTAACTTTCCAATTGAATCCTTGAAGGTGCAGTTGATAGCACAGCACAGTTTGAACAGCAAAGAGGTTAATGCAACATCTCTAATTCACACCCACACACCAAACTAGAAGTTATATGCTCCAAAACTGCCCAGATTCTCATTTTTAGCTCATTTAAGCTTTATACAAAGCCTCATATGATTGTCCATTCCACCACCATGTATGATATATTCAGGGACAGGGCAGTATTTTGGACTGTGATGCAGAATCTTTTGAATTTGAGAACACTAAAAGGTATCAATCTCATTTAATCTTCAGATGTCCTATCCTGCACCAGTTAAAGAAGGCTGTGCAATTCAATACAATTCAATGCAATACTAGCGTACTCAACGTGCAATTCAGTGCAATACTAATAAATATTTTAAAACAAATCATGAGTTTCACATCCATGCAAAACCAATGTTATGGGAGCTTCTCTGTGTGCATGCACATGAAGTGAAATAATATTCAGAATTTTAGACTGCTAGAAGTGTAATACAGGTTTGCTCACAAAATCACTAAGAGTTAAAGTATTCGTTAAATCCTCTTCACCAATTAAAAATCAGACTGTTCTGATAGGTCTGATTTGTATTCTGTGTTTTGCATAATTACTCAAGCCTTTGAAAAGACATAATGAGAAAAATTACCGAAAAAGAAGAAAATGCACCAAATGTAAGTGACATTATCTTCACTTAATTTAATCAGTCATCCCCAGACAAGAAAAAATAGCTAAATAAATTCATACTCTGCTTTTACTTTAACTATTATTTCCCATTGAGTTTTAGGACCAAAAAAACTTACTAAAAGCATTTCAGAGCATTTGAATACTATTAATTTTAAAAGGAGCATCCAGATAAGAAGGGGGAAACCAAGCTACAAGAGGTACCCAATATGAAAGCATGACAAACCCTAATTGAAACACATTGCATGTGTTACAAAAAATATAATTTATATTGTTTTAAAAATCAGCTTCGGGTCTAAGGGCAAAGGAAGTCAGGTGAGTGCATGATTGGTTTCAGCTGTATTTAGGGCAGAAGTCCAGCACATGCTCCTTGTTTTTTTGAGCCTGTCCTCCTCCATGGTGCAGGACTTGGGACTGCTGCACCTTCTAAACCTTCAAAAGGCATTTAAAATAGCAGGACCAGCAGCACTGCAAGTCCCCTTTTCTCCTGCATTAAAGCTCTACTCTCTGATACGATGTAAAACATCCAGAAAGGTTCTGGCCAAGTCCAGGGTTTTTCCAGGAAGTTTCAGAAGATGATGACCTATTTGAGGTGCACCCTTGTGGTCCACTTAGTCCTCCTTTGCAGATATGCATGGACCCATCACTGCATACTGCATTCACCTATTTTTGTCACTGGAGATCAAAACTATTTTAATAAAGTATTTTATTGAGTATGCACTTGCAAATCCCCTCTCACATCACCTCATGTGGTGCAAGGCAAACCACAGCAGAAGTTCATTACCACACTCAGCCAGACTGAGAACTGCTGCTCTTCGGGACCTCATTCACAAGCTGGGCAGATATCCCTGCCTTGGGGTCAGAAACATTCATCAAAACCACGCAGCAAATGGCTAGGGACAGCAACAGCCTCCGTTGTCAGGTCTGATCCTCATCCCTCCTGTGTGGCTCACAGCCTGGATTCTCCAGCAGGGCTTAGGTTAAACCAGAAAACATCTTTGCGCCTACAACATCACAGCAAACTCGCCAGTTTCCAAAAGGGCTGTTTGATTTGTTCAACGAAATTAGAACCAAACCACTGTTTGTTCATGCCCTTCTCCATTTTTCTAGTATTATGCCAAAACAAACAAAAAAAAAATTAAGGTTATTCCTAGACATTGACTATTAGAAACCAGATCTCTACAATAAAGCTCTACTTAAATAAATACTAAAGGACACACATTTAAATAGATTAATCTGATAATAAGAGGGAACAGTAAAAATTCAGAAGGACAGTAATTGAGGGTACACATGTCTGGTTTGAAATCATGCACTTTCAAGCTTTGTGATCAAATGCATTCAGTGACACGGAAAAGAAGGGTTATTTCATTTTAGAGAGCAAATATTCTAAGATGAGATGACTTGAGCACCTTAATGAACTAGCTAGTTAGTTGGAATTTACTTGGAAAGGCACCAGTTTGCTGTCAGAAGCAGTCCATAGCAATCTCCAGGTAGACTTCAGCCTAGCATTTAATATTCCTTAGCCCTTACTAGAACTCGAGGTAGCTTTTTACCTGAATGTGGCTGACATGAAAATAAAACAGAAGCAATAAGATACTAGAGCAAGGAATTCTTTTCCAGATTTGTTAGGGTTTGGCCTTCAACATAAAGATCCTAGTGTATTTTCCTTAGGGAAGCAGAGCTACCCATCTTAGCATCAGACACACCTGATTTTGTGGGAGAAAAAGAATTGCAGATGATTCCTAGAGCTCAGAGAACCTGAATTTTGCTGGTTAAATCCTGTTAAAGACTTATGCCCCTCAAAGGACACTAAGGTCTCTTGCAAAGCTTAAAATATAGTTCAGTGAATTTCTATATGCTTCTACATATAAAGGCTGTATTTTTCAGAAAAAAAAAAAACACCAAAACTTTGATTTTAATCAAAAAATAGTTTCTGAATTTGTTCAATTGCTTTGCAGGAAATATTTCCCCAGAATTACTGGTTTCTCCTGGCTGAATTCATTTCAGCAGCTTTTTCCCTTGCAAGATAACAAATTTGTGAGGGTTTGCCTGCAGGTATCAATAGAGGACACATAAACTTTAACTTTCCCAAATGGACAACATTTATACCATTGAAAGTCCTCACTTTTAAATCATTCAACTAAAATTCTCCAAGCATTATCAGAGGGGAAAAAAGCCTTGACTGTGTCCAGCTGCTTGTCTGTAAGGACACCTCCAGCTGCATACAAGGAACCTCCACAGTCAGGAGAGTGACTGAGGACAGTATTTTAGTACATACTTTTTAAAACTAGTTGTATCTTTGCAGTGTACAGAATGCCCAATTTTAGGTCAAATTTCTTGTTTCTTCTGACTTGTAGAAAAATACCACCCAGCAAAAATGTCAATGATGACAAAAAGTTTTCACAGTGTTTCCTTGTTGCTTAAGTAGGTGTTAACTGCCTCAGAGGGTTAAGTTTTGCAAAATAAAAATAAAAATAAAAATAAATAAAGGAACTGATCAACAGCAAAACCTAATTCAGCAATTTTATGAAAAGTTGGTCTGGCCCACTTCTCCAGTTATTTATTTTGGTCAAGGCTGAATACCAGATTCTAGCTTCATAAAACAGGATTGAATCAATATTTTGTAAATGTTGGAGTGAAATGAAAAATCGGGAACTGTGACTAAAATGTTCATATACACAGTGATACAGTGGCAAGAGGTAAATTCCATGTTGCGCAAACTTTAGCAGTTTTACCAAGTGCAAGTCAGAGTACTCAGAGAATGAAGCAATAGCATTTTGCATTGAGTATAAACAAATATTCCAGACTACTAGATGTTTTTAAGAGGTCTAAGTACATAATATCTACCAGCCACAAAAACCTCACAAACAGATCACACAGCAGTGGGAGATCAAACACAGAGATACACGACAGGAGTCTTTCAGAGAACTAGAATTTCAGCAACCTCTCTCTCAAATATATATTTGAGATATCTTGTTTTCTTAATTTATGGTATTCAGCCCAGTCCTTTATTTTCCTGTTTACAGCCTTTCATACTTCATCTCAGAATTAATTTTTTATCTGCTAAAAGCATCTTTAACACTGCAGCCAGTGGTGCTTGCACTCTCTCCCACTCACTGAAGCTGCAAGGGATGAAGGAGTTCATCCAATATGCAAGAGATAGCTTTAATAAAAAAATGTATAATCTAAGTCATAGTGAGTGACTCTTTTTTTGAGAGCCTGATAAATACACCCATGAGTAGCAAGGTGAACTTTTGGCTCCTGTTCTTGTTTTATAGAAAATACTTTTACAAGATTCAGGATTGATGGGGAAAGGGAAGCAGATGACTACATAAAACAATTATACAAGCAATAAACAATAACAAGGTATTGGTATGGTGCTATTTTAGCAGTAGAAATAAAGCTTTGGTTTAAATAACTATAGATATGAAGTACTAGGAAAGCCCTAAGTTTAAGCTTCAAACTACAATAGTGTCCTTTTTATAGCATAACTCTTCATCCTTTCCTTGAGAACACATTTGTTTAGGGAATTTTTTTCATCCCAAAATCCTGAAAAAGTTTCTAGCAGGATGCTTTCACTTCCTTAACAGCCCTAATGTTGGTTTTCAGATTTTCCCACCACCATGCTATTATCAACTTGTTTGTATGAACTAAAGTGATTATTTCCCTAGAACACTGCACAGGAAAAGCTCAAGACAGCTGCTATTTTTACTTCAAAGAGATTGTAAAAAGCACTGCAAGTTAAAAAAATTACTCAAAATGGTAATGCAAAGTCAGTGGGGAACCAGCTCACTTCATTAAACATCTGCATCAGAAGTCTCAGACTCACAGAAATTAAATTGGTTTACTGTAATTCATAATATTTACTGTAGCACCAAGTGTATTTCCCAAGAAACAGGAAGGGAGCAGGAACAAGCTCAAGACTGGAACTGAAGAACTTTCTATGAAGAAAGTCACTGATTTACAGTTCAAGACAGGTGTGTGCAGGTATAATGAGTGACAACATCCTTTAAATTACTTCCTGTAAATACTTGAAATAAGTGCTTTTTTCCTTCTACTCATAAAAACTCTAAACTCTGTATTTCTACAGACCAGCCAGTTGGAAAGGACAAATTTTCAAGTTCAGCAGAAACCTCCCACCAGTGAAGTTTAAGACTGAACACAAAGGGTAGCAGGTATGCACTGTTCCTGCTGAGCATCTCTAGTCCATAGCTCTGGCTGGGACCATTACTTGGTGCTAGAGATGCCTTCACACTTTCCTAAGACTAATACTTGCTAATGGATTTCCTGTAACTCAGTGCTTTGGGTTGCAATACAGGATGTAACCAGCACTATTTATTCCATCACCATCTGTTAAAACCAAGTGGGGCAGTGTTCTTTATCTTTTCCACAATCCAACCTTCCTCCAGGAGATATCTGCTGTTAATAGCCACTGAGTCCCACTGTGTGACTGATAAAATCACATCATCCCACTGGGAGATACTCCAGACAGGAGGAGGAACCAAACATTCCCTACCTAGATGAAAAACTGAGATTTGGAACACCAAGGCAGCCTTTTCCCACTGGATTCCAGAGGAAAACCAGACCTTTCCACATCACCACTGGACCTTTAGAGGGAAACTGCACCTTGTACAGGAG
>PYHW01009817.1:366076-394281 GCA_013186435.1 Turdus rufiventris | reverse complement strand
CACATCTGTCACTGCAAGAGGACTGCAACCACCATTGAATGGGACTGCTACCAACCTGGTGGGGTATCAGGTTGGATTCTGACTGTGTCAGTGTTTGGGGTTTGTTCTTTATTACTGTATTTTTATTTTAATTTTCCTAGTAAAGAACTTACTCCTATTCTCATATCTTTGCCTGAGAGCGCCTTCATTTCAAAATTATAACAATTTAGAGGGGGGGTGGTTCTATTTTCCATTTCAAGAGAGGCTCCTGCCTTTCTTAACAAACACCTGTCTTTCAAGCCAAGACACTCAGAGGCAGAGAACTTCATAGAGATCATCGCATTCTGCTTATCAGAAAGCGGATAGATGACAAGTCTGAGGAATTTTGTATCTTCCAGGTCACCAGCTCCTGTAGTGGTGCTAGGGTGCAGACACACAGCCAGCCTTAGCTGAGGGCAGAGACAGCAAACATCCCCCCTGAGCAGTACTGCCATTGCATCCAAAGGCAAACACGGATTCCTTTACCAAACCTGTTTTCCAGTATTTCCCCCAGCAGCTCAACAGTTGAATCATTCTTTCCTTTCAGATGATCACAGCTGAGCCCCCAAAACTGAATGAAGTGCCTACCTCTGTACATGGACAGCTCCCCCAAAACCCAAAGGACGTGGATCTCATATTCTCTTGCCTTAATTGATACACAGTGCTCGAAACAAAGGAACTTACAGTAGGAAAATCTATTGCAGGGATAAATTTGCTATCTGCCTACTCAGTAAAACACAGGTGTTTAAGGCAGATAATGAGAGTTGTTCCATCAGGGAAGAATAGATTATTAACTGATGCTGTAATTTATCCTTAATTAACTGGTTAGGCATCTGCAACTTAATCTTGCTTGAAACTAAAGGAAGTATCTCCACTGGGCATAAATTCCCTCAGTTCAGTTCCCACTATGTATTACCACAGTACACCTGTAAAATAACATTGATATACTTTTCACACTCAAAGTGAGGGACCATAAAACAAATGCCATTTTCAAAGTTTGCCATTTACATGTCAGAACAATGATGACACAGCATTACCACCCCAGCACACTAAGCACAAATATGAGAAATCTCCTTACTGATATTCAGAAGATATTTTGATGCCAAATGAAGTCATAAGCAGACACAAAGGTCTTAAGGAAAGAACCTGCAAAATCCTATAGGAAGACAAAAGGAATTGGCCTGAAAAAGAGGGAACAGCTGAGGGAGAGGCATTAAAAAGTGATGAAGTAGGAAAGATAATCAAATTAACATGTTTTGTTTCTTCATATTCCTCTAGGCTGGCCCAAAGCACATGTCTGGATACATGACACATGATTGCAATGTAGCACACAAATTAAAATTGATTTTTACCAAATAAATATTTGTTTTAGTGAAAATCTAGTGCAATTACTTAAAGCATGCTGTTTCAATGCAAATTAATCTAATACACTGGTTGTTTGCAGTGGCAGAACAATTATAGTGTAGACCTGTAGATCTTTGTGGTGCCCTTGAATTTTGTCCTTTAGAAAAAAATAACTCACAGATATTTGCTTGTATTGGTTTGGGGTTGTTTTGCATTGTCCAAGACAACCTCACCTATATTTCCATGTTGGGTAAATATGACTTTCTTCATCCCTCCTTTTTGATTTTCAACCACTACTCTGAGCTAACATGGGTGCAGTCACAATTCTTAGCCCTTAAAATTTGATTGTCTCCATATCTTTGGGATTGAGAGCCTTTCATAGGCAGCCTCTCTTCACCATCAGTTCCAGTTACATAAAACATAAAACTTCAAAACACCACCCTTACAGGAGCATTACCAGCACAACTCAAACATTGCTCAGCACCTACTGCTACTGAGCCCTTTGTGCTCTCTGTGGGACTGGGGCTTCAGATATTGTCTCAACTCACAATCAAATGCTCAAAGAGCAGAGCTGCCACCTCATTTACACTCTCACTTTGTACAAAATGAGGTTTTTCTTACACATGCCCCCTCTCCACCCTTTTCTGAGAACTCTCCAAATCAAACACCATTAATCTCTCGTATTTAACTGGCACAAGGCTCCCAGCAACTTCCAAGCATTTAGGAATTGAAAAAAAAAAAACTCAAACTATTTTTTAATTTAAGGGAATGTAGTATGGCACCCCAGTTTCATGAATGTGCAGCCAAAACACATTCAGCTTTAATGTAAGTTCAGTTAGAGAAAAAAGAAAAAGCAGTAAGGGAAAATACAGATTTCACATCATGAAATTAAATGGGTTTGAAAGCAAATCTGAAAAATCAGCTTATATCTGCTTTTTTTCTTTTCTAAGAGTCTTATTATTCCACCAATATTCGAAACACAATGTAAGTTAATATTCTTAAAGAATCTGAAACTAAGCATTTGTTAAGAATCATGCAAGAAAATACTAAAAATATTCTCATACCCTCATTCTCTTGGCTCTGTCCTGTAATGACACACAGAATGATTTCACCAAGTGTCAAAATGTGACACTTATTCAAAAGGGAGACATTGTATGAAAAGCAGTCCTTCAAGTTCACTGACACAAGGTAATACTGATTTACTTTTCCTTCAGCTGCTGCTGCTAATTACCCTGTTAAAATCCATCCCAAATATGATGGCTTGCCCTGTTTATCCTTTTTACAGAACTGTTCATTAAATTTAACATCAGGCAGGCATTAATTGTCTTTGTTATGCAAAGTCTCATGTTTTCAAATTACACACTTTTCTTGACTGGGGGGGAAAAAAAAAAAAAAAAAATCCTGGAGTCATGAAAGAACAGAAAACAATTAGGAACAGTCAATAGGAGCTTACCACAAGGAAACCCTGCCAGTCCAAGTTGACCACCTCCTGTAACCAAATGACCAGATTTGTGGAGAAAGGGATAGCAGCAGACAGATCTACTTCATATTTAGTGAGACTTCCAACTAGAGTCATGCATCCAAGTCCTGCTGTTTACACTCCAGGTGGATGCATAGGTCCAATGGCTGGAAGACCAAGCTCAGGGGCTGGTGGTTAATGGGTTAATCATCTCTCCAGGTGGACACCAATAACTTCACCTTGCACAGCTGCAGCAAAGGCAGGGCTAAGGCAAAACATTCACCTGTGTATTATCAAAGGCAGGGCAGGAGTTATTCTGCTGAAAGTGTTCGCTTTGACATCTCCCCACATGTCTGAGAGGGTCACAAGCATTGCCTGGGGTGCAGCTGAGAAAATCTGTATTGCTCTCAAGTAATTGAGATTATAATCCACCTGGAAAGGAGCTATTTTAACCTTTTATTTCTGTTCACAGAGGCACAGCAAGATTACCTCAAACTGTATCCATGCTCACTGTGTTTCAAGGTCTGCTTGACACTGTGAGGAATGGTGAAATAATAGGCTAAGGGAAATCTGGCATCTTTCAGATGCCTACTGTCAGTTTACTACAGATTTTTAGCCAGTCAAATTGTAGTTTAGGATACCCACTTTTGGCATTGCTCCCTGCTGAGCACTGCTGCTCAGCATCCTGAAAATGCTCACCCCTCCAGCACAGAGCCTTCCTCATCTGGAGCTCAGCAAGAGACACTTTGGAGTGGATTCTGGAAGCACTTCAAAAAGCACAGCCATAATACTCTTCACAACAGTTTCCTATAAGTAGGGATTCATTTTTCACTAATGAAATGCTAATATATAAATAACTGAATATTTATGGAAGATGAACATTAACACTGAACACAGTAATAAATAGAGCAAACAGCCATTTAGTTTGTAATTGTGTTTTTCCATTAATTCTTATGCTGCTGCTGCAATTCCCTTCATGAGAAGGCAACGTGTCACCTAAACCTTACATTATAGGCCATAAACAGGTGATGTGTGGATACCTAATGCAAAGAGCAAGGGTTTAACCTGGGAATCTAGAGAGCCTTTCTGTGGGCAGAATTCACATTTAAGTCGGGATTTAGACTTTGTGCTATCCCCTTCCATCAGCAAAATCCTGGATTTTTCAGGAATCCATCTAAAGAATGCACTGATGAGAAGTTTCAGTTGTGCAGCAATTTATATTCCCCCTAAACATTAGCTGACAGAACTCATGAGGGTTATATCTGTAAACCATGAAATTTTTTATGCATCAGGAAAGCTTTTTATTAACAAGTTTAATATTACACCTGTGGACAATATGCTTGCAGCATGCACTAGATGATTCACCACAGTTGTTGATATTTTTATTCTATTTTAGGTTTACTTTGTGCTAGTTTCCAATAAAGTAGCACAGCCAGAAAAAAAAAGAGTGAGAAACAAAGCTGCAAATGGAGACCAGGGAAAGGGCAATTAACAGCAATTCCTGGGGAAAAAAACAGAACTTCCATGAAGTGCAGAAGTTGTATTTTTCATCATCAATGACATTGCCATTGTCATTATTAATAAGTCTCCTTACATTACTGGCACTTTAGTGCAGTTAATGGCCCATGTCCCAAGCTACCTCGCTCTGAATCTGTGTCTTTCTTTATTAAACTACTGGAAAGTGAGCAAAGACAGTTCTCTGTATTAACACTTTCCATTGAATGCTGAGTGTTGCATTGCTTCCAACACGAAATACACAGATCCCCAGCAATATTCTTAAATTATAAATAACACATGCAATTAATGTCTTAATATCCATTAGTTCAAAGACTCTGTGGCAATTCATTTTCAACCCACAACGTATTGTTAAAAGTCTTATGTTTGCATGAGTGAATTCAGAGTGAGCAAATGCGGCATTTTTTGTGCCTGGAAACACTGATAAAGTTGGGTTTTTCACTTACTATTCATTTAATAAAGTGGATTTTCAGTATTTTTTTAAATAACAAATTGTTGTTCTACTGTTACTGCGAAAATAAAATATGCCTTTAAGGATTAACATTCATTTCTTCCAAGAACAACTCAAGAAAGTAATTTCAAAAAGAAATAAGACCACAAGCCAAAATATGGAAATCTTTGCTACACTCTTTTCATATAACGAACAGAAGGGCCAGAACTGCTGGTTCTCAGGCTTAATTTTCTTCCTACTCTGTTCCAGAAAGATTAACCAAATGTGCAAATGTGAATATTATGTTCGGCATAAGCGTTTATGTGGCAGAATTTCGCCAACAGAGTAGATCAAGGGTCCAAGAAACTGAATATTTTCCTTAGGACTGACTACACTGGTACAGGAAGGTCACTTGTCAATCTGCCTTTCTTCCCTGTTGGAGCAAGGAAGGAAAGCAGGGACCTTATGTTGCATCATCCCCTGTTTTGGTTCAAACCCAGAGCTTCAGTAAAACCATGCTGGATGATAAAACTTGGAGGGAAGTAACTGAAAGCTGGTTGTGCCTACAAACGTTCTCTTGTGACATTTTCCCAGTGCTGTTTGCAATGGAAAGCTGCCTGAAGCCAGTTTTACCCAATCTTGTCCTACAGTGAACAGGTCTCTTAATTTATCACTGAAATATAGGAAAGTGGTGAAATATTTCACAACAAAAAATATTCCTCACAAGCAAAATTCATTTGGATAAAGAAAGCTGGAAGCTTGAACCCAGTAGGAAGTATAAATATGATTGAAATATGCTAAGGAAAAGTTTCACATCCTTTGTTTTGTTCTGCTGAAGAGACAATCACCCAAACATCTCATCTATCATAGAAAGCCTGACTGCTGCATTCAGTTTCTTTGAGACTCAGATCAGCTGTGATCTGTCATCTGACTTTGAGGCTCTGTAAATTAATCTATCACATTCTTTAAAGCTTTGCACATCCCCTTGTGCATGGAAGATGCTCAGGGAAAAAAAAAAAAAAAAAAAAAAAAAACAAACAAACAAGAAGCACCAAGATGATGCTGTGTCACCCTGTAAAGTTGCACGATGAGACAAGTTTCAAAGCAAAAATAAATTTAAAAAAAAAGAACTGATTGTTGCTCCTCCGAATATTAGATGACTTCTTTAAAGCTTGACCTACTTAGGGCACCCACATTCATTTATAATCTTGCATTGAAAACCTTATTTCCTGTTTGAATTTGACCTAAATTCATTAACAGTCTCAGATCATATTTCCCTGTATAGATTATTCACCAAGGGGAAGACAACCCCAACTCTGAATATTAAGTTTAAGAGAAAAACTACCTGAAGAGCTTTCTCCAAGAAAACCCACAAGAGGACACAGTCTGGTGTGGAAATTTCTCTGACCTTTTGTTAAGCATTAAAAAAACACCAGAGAAGATGGTGGGGCAGAGGTTTGTGGGCTTTTTCCCTGGAGTTTTTTTCCCCCCCTACACCCAGAAGTTTGAACTTTTTCTTTTCCACCCTTTTCACACTCAGCCCCAGAGCATTCTATCTCACCCCAAAGAACAAGCTGCTCTGGTTCTTTTCTTTCCTCTTCTTTTCCAAGGGTCAGTTTTACAGCAGGTCACTTGTTGGAGACCAATAGAGATATTACAAAAGAAAAACATTATAAAATGTGGCTCAGGCCCTGCTACTCCAGCTAAGCTAGCAGTAGCTTGTAAGTTCGCATAAGAAAGAATCAAAGAAATGAGAAGCAGTTAACAACAGTCTATTCAAGTAAGAAAAATAAGTTTACACCTGCATGAACTATTAAATCTATCCCATTAGAATCAGTGATAAAGACACGTAAACAATTTAAGAAGAGAGTCTTAGCACATATGCACAAAAACACATTTAACCATGAATGGAGTGGCAAGAAAACTAGTAGTGACTTAGAGTTGAACACAAAGTCTATGAAAATGGATAAAAATAGTTATGCAATTAAAGAATTGGCTTTTCCTGCCTGCTTTATTACAACAGTCACAGGTTCTAGGAGCAAATAGGTAAGAGCAGCACTAATTTCAGAAGCCATGTGATGCATTCTCAGCTATGAGACAAGAATTTGAGCCAGGTGGAAGCACAAAACTCAGCCTTCATTTCTAGGCTAACATCTCATTGCTTGGGCTTCAACTAAGAACTTGATGGGACAATTTATTTTGGAAAGACACAAACCAGATGGAAGCACTGCTGCTGTACAGACAAGCCTGTCTGTGCCCAAACATCACAACCCTTCAGCTATTCACCACAGACATCTTCTAGAGGACTAATCTGATAGAGCTTCAACACTAAAGCTGAAATCACTTCCATCTCTAAATATTAAAAAGATTCTGTTGTTGGTTCTGACTGCCAGGGGCAAATTCACTGTTGAGCTCCTTGCGATGTTTAACACTCAAATTGCTACAAGAAAAAAAGAATACTGATAAAATTAAACTTCAAATATAAACAGAAGAAAATTGGGTGTAGTATCAGTTCATCTAACTCCTCACAGCTGATTATAACTTATCAAGACACACACACACTTATTACAAAAACAACCAGATAGAATACAAAAATATTCATTATTAAATACACTAGGAAAATATACATAGAATTCCTAGAATAAAGGCAAAAGGAATGAATGGCATCAGATTTGGAAGTGTCAGCTGCAGTAATTGACTGCTAGTATTTCTCCTATCTTAAAAAAAATCTACTGCTGAACAGCCAAGAATAATATTTTTCACTGCTCTCAAACAATTTTTCTCGTTGTGTGACTAGATCAATCAGGCAAGTTAAAGAACACAGGATATTCAAAAGGAAGAGCTAGTTTTCACTGGGAATCTGACCTGGTGGCTGGCTGGGAACATCTCTTTTTTCACAAAGTGGTTCTTGAATAATAGATATTGTCAGAAAAATCAAACCCCTCTTATGTGGTAATGACCAGGCATGTGGCACTTCCCTCCCTGGTGGTCTGTGAAGAGCAGCCCTGTAAAACCTGTCTGAGCATTGGATGTGCAAGCTGAGATAATGCAAGACACCCCTTCCAAGTGATGGCTCAGTCATCAAAGCATTGCAAAGAGATTACTGCCCTCTCCTTCTGTGAAAAAGCTGCAAGTGAAGTGTCTCCTACTCCAGCAGCAGCACAAGCACACCACAGGTAAGGATTTCCCATCCCTGAAGAAATCCCTGCAGCACTTGGAGAGAACAGGAAATTCAGGGCCAGCACAGGTGCCTCAGTTTTACCCCAGCATTTGTCAAACACTCCGTAAGGGGTTGGGTTTCTAATTCTGATGGCATCACTCAAAGTAGGATCTGGAGAGGGTGTTTTCACATGGCATGAGAACACGTCCTTCTTTGGCCTTATCACTATAGGAAAACCTGACAGAAGCAAGCACATGCCACTGTTAAGTAAATTATCTGCTCTGAATAATCATTCAACAGCTATAAACAGGTAAAAATCCAGGCTCTCATGCAAAGGACAAACAACTGTGTCTGTGCAGCCTCTCCAGTCACTTCTCTCAACACTGTTCTGAGTTTTGCAAACTCAAATATCTTCAAGCAACAACAACCAAAGAAAGCTTAAAGATGAATAATGTCTTCAAGATGATAACCTAACTCACTGGCATTGAAAAAGAGTTCTTTGCATAGCACYTTAAGGGGRAAAAAWAGCTACACTTSYTTTTTTTYYTCCCCCCCTCAGTTTAGGAAAAASATACAGCCTGGAATTTAAGAAACAATTATTCATATTAAAAGCATTACCTACTTGCAAGAAGCAAGGTMACATATGGGGTGACCACAAAAGGACCTGTGTTCTCAAAGATTATGAGGYTGARCACYGATTTTTACTTTATTATTAACAATCAAAACAGCTGTTCCTCCAGACCCTCTTGGCTTTAGTCTTTGCTTTCCCGAGCTGCATTTTAACAATTTTGGTTCTTTAGGTCAAAGGACTGATTTGCTAAGAATCAGTTGCTCTATTGTTTCACTGTCTCTAAACAATGACACTGGGACTGTGTTTTCAAGAGCTGAATTTTAAGTGGCAACTGCAAGCCAGTATTGAGAATAGTTTCTACAATAACAGCACAAGAGAATCAAGTGATGGAATACTGGCACCAAGGTGGCAAATGGGAGAGGGTGGTTTGGGAGAAGTCTTTTCAGGATGACTCCTATTCCAGCTACCTTAATGCAAATCAAATAGATAAAAAAACTACCAATATCTAGCCAGTGTATGGTCTATATTACCCAAGCTATATTTCATTCCGTATTAGCATTTCTTACAGGAGATTCATGAAAAAACATCCCTTAGCACTTAATTTAAGGACTAGTAATACTTTACCTGTACAATCTATTCAATGTAAGGAAAGGCAGGAAATTGAAAATACATTGAGAAAATATCTAAGTACCAAAATCACCTTTATGCTTGCACAATGAAATCACTGTCAAAAAAAACCTCTTGTTACTTGTCCTGCATGCACATGCTTGGCTTCTCAGGACTGCTTTGGTTGGATTTCAGGTTTTTCTTTGGGTTTTTATTTCTTTGTTTGCTTTTTGTTTGTTTTGGGGAGTTTTGCTTGAGTTTTTGGTTTGTTTTCTTGGCGTTTTTTTTTGTTTGGATTGGTTTTGGAGGGAGTGATATTTTTTGTTTTGAAGGAGGGGATATTGGTTTGGTTTTGCTTAAATTATTAGTTAGTTCTCCTGTCTGAACTCACCCCTGACTTCAGCAGCCCCTTCAGAAAGGCATTTTTCCATTTGACCCTTCAGACTCCTCAACTACTAAATATTCCTCCTTAGCTACAGTTACCCAATTCAAATTCTCATTGAATGCCTTAGTAAAAATAAAAAGCACTTCCAACACAGTTGCAGTTTCAATATTTCATATTGAAATAACTTTTCTTGGGTGTGTTTTTTTTCTTTTTTTTTTTTTTCTTTGTTTGGTTTGTGGTGGGGTTTTGCAGGTCATCTTTTTTGTACATATATATTTAATCTTGCCATTAAACTGAGTTTTCAGCTAATTGGACACATTTCAGTTGTAGCTTTGTTATTGGTTTTGTCTGCTATGACAGACATCAAGTATCTGAGCCCCTCATTCAAGTCTGAGAGTTAAGTGATTCCCATTTAGAACTGCTGAAATATCATTTCTGTATTTTGCCTTTGAAGCCACAGAGGGAAGGCAGACATGCAGCAGAATGAGGGGAAAAAATCCACGTATGATATTTTGCTGCTTAAGCTAATAAGGACACATTACTTTGTGAAACAAGATTTTGCTTTCATTTGCAATTCCTCAGACTGACTAAAACCACAGAAGTACCACCCAGCTTTCCATTACCCTTGAAGTCAAGCTGCTTAGGTAAACATTTGTATTTGTGCAGCAATTATATAATTAGAAGGGTCCCATTTGCCTTTTTAGGAGTAATGAGATGGCACTGACTTATGCTGCACAGATAGAACTTTATTATTTCAGAAGAAATTTAAAGGTGGAGGTATATTTTTTCAATAAGATACCCATCAGTCAATTCATTTCTACTTTGATCTGTCTGTTCCACAGTAAAAATTATCACTTTTAGGGTAGCTATTAGCAAAATAGTTTTGAGCTAATATTTTGACATATTGCCTAATGGCAACAACTCATCAACTGAGCTATTTCCAACAGACACCACAAAAAGGCTTTTAACATATAACAGACTGTTTTAATATTGTTTCCCTGGAGAAAACATATGAGCTTGACTAAAGTTCTCTGCAGTAGATAAATATTTTATACATTGAAGAGGCTGCTGATGAATATATCCAGAATGAAGAGATAAAGTAGACACATATGGCTATTAAAAAAATTAATCACTTTTCCTAAATAGAGACTTCTGCCCTTCAGAGCTGAAGGTACACCAAAGTCTCTGAAGATACTTCAAAGTAATTTCACAAGAGTTGAAAAGCACAAACTAATTAGAATAAATCTTATTTTAAATGTTACAAGCTAGTCTGCCTAAAACTCGGAGTGAGTAATTTTGCTCCTTGAAAGGATGATGAAGGAAAATGCTGAATTTTACTCGGACCCAATAAGTGATACTTAATCACATGAACTTACACTCACTTTAATAGCAATGAAAATCTAGCAGGACTGCTTTATCTCTCACATCAGCCTGACAAGAGGGACCATTTCCCTTTTGTGTACTCACAATGGATTTCAAATACTGCTGCACAAATGATTCAACCCAGGCCGTGGCCTGAAACAATGCAGCAGGTATTTATTGAAAATTGCCCTTTATTCACTTGACAGCAGTGCTCTGCTCAGGAGGATCTCCAGTGCTACATCACACACTGCTCACAGAGCTGAGAAAGAAGAGCTGTATGCACCAGAAACTGTTTCCATCCTCAGCACAGCCCTAAATTGCAGGTGGAAAGCAATTTCAAGTGTGGCAGCTTATCACACAGACCAAACACACAGCAAACAGTGGTGGAACGAGGAGCCTGGCTCAGGCAGTGCCATGCACATGCACTGTCTGTGATCATACACACATGGCTGAATAAAGAAAACACCAGGTTTCCTAAAAATACCATCTTGTCACATGCTGAGAGTGAACCAGGGTTCAAAAACCTTCCTGTCCCCAAAACTATAGCAGAGAAAGCCTCAGCCCAGTGAGAACATCAGCACAAATATTTTAAGCTAACACAGCAAATTTAAAAAAAATAAATAAAACCGTTGTAATAACTTCATTTCCTACTTTGTTCTTTGAGCCTGAATCTGTTTTTACAAGATCCATTTTCAAGCACGGCAAGATCCAACTGAGTGGCATACATGTGAAAGAGCAAATCTAATGAGAAAATATGGAAAACAGCCTTTTTACTCATGTCCTGGGTGTCAGGGAACACCCTAGCATCCATACCCCTCTGCCAGGGTTTGAGAAGTTGAGCTACAAGACCTGTTGAGAGATCTGAAATCTATAGATCAAATTCAGCTTTTGGCACACAGAGGCTTTCAAGAGAATCTTAGCAGGAGGAAGCTGTAAGATAGACAGCACTGAGCAGTTCAGAAACCAGCACAAGTCAGGGTGTGTGCATCCAGCACAATGCATGATCCATGAGGAGCAAGGCTCCTCTAGATCCATTCTGCATGGCAGCTTTCTCCACCAGACATCCTAGGAGCAGCATGCAAACATCACTACTGAGACCAAAATGGTCCACTAAGACACAACACAACCGGCAATCTTAACATTTTACTTTGCAAAGAAAATGTGGGCCCCAGTAATTATTTCAGACTGGCGAGTTGAATCAGATCAGATCCTGTAGGGCTAAGCCCAATGTTCCTCCATGTGCAAGGGCCAGGAAGCATCTGTGTTATTGCTGCCCTCAGTTCATGCTTCAAAACAGCAGAAAGCAACTGCTGAAGAAACTTAGCTATTTCAAAGTAATAAAGTTTCTAGCTGTTTATTTAATAAAAATTCCCTTCTCACATTTATCCTCCTTCAATATGATATAGAAGCCGTCAATCTGCACATTGTCTGCTGCCTTGTTCAACTCCTGTTCCATCAGTGTCGAGATACCAACTTGCAATACCAAATTTTTCAGCACAAATGTGGCTGCTTGTCTTCAGGTGAAGGGCAGAGAAAAAGTTAATAAATTAAAATACCTGAATTACAGCAATGGGCTCTGAAAATTACAGCACCATAAATACATCCAGTTTGATTTCTGAGCAATGGCAACATTACCAGAAGTTATCTCAAGGCTTTAAAAGGAAAATAGATACTTGCTTATGGGGCACATTATTTTAAAATAGTTCTTAGAAGGCGCATATTTGCAGAAACCAGAAAGGCAGAAATAATCTGAGGAGCTGAATTCTCTAGATGAATCAGATAAGTGATCATAATGCTTTTAATTATTTGTAGGTTTATTCCTCCTTATTCATTATCTGCCAGCCTACCAGTTTTCCCTTCCTAAGGGGGAACTGGGATTCCAGGAATTCTACAGCAATTTCCATGTGTTCCAGTTCTCTCCTCCCTCAACAAGATGCCTCTGGCTTGTGTTCTCTGGAAATACAAACTCAACCATCGTTTCTGAGCGCATGATTCATCCCTGAGCTTTCTATTCTGGCATCTCCTTATGGCTGCTGATATTTCAGCTACAGCTCAACAAGGCAAAAGCGGAAATCCTGACCTTCCCACTCAAGGTAATTCTTTCTCCTAGTCATGCAAGGCAGTGCTCTCCCTCCTGTCCCTCAAACCCATCAGCTGTATGTCACTGCCAAGTCCTTCCCTCCCATCCAGCACCTGGCTAAGCCTTGGTTGTTACTCCTGTATTTCAGGTCAGGCTTTTCTGTCCATCCATACACTGAGGATTCACGGCCAGTTTCCACATCACAACTCACCTGCACCACTGAATTCCCTCAATGCAGTGGGGAGAAACTCTTCCCTGCTTCAATTCACTGCACTGAAAGCTCTCCTTATACTTTTCCTTCTTAGTCACGACTGTTTTAAAACTAAACCTCTTCTTTTTCAGTGGATGTGTATGCACTGGTCCTTGCTGCTGTCAGTAGTGTGTCACCACTGCCACACACACCAAATAAATCCTACAGGACAACACTCAAAGGCCAGGAAGTGCCAGTAATTAAGATTGGTGGACAGGCTTCATAAATCACACACTAGAGCAGGCATGTGAAAGGAAGGATGGGGATGGAGGGAGGAATTTTGGCTACTCTGAGGCAAAAGGATGTCTGTAAGGAGCCAGGATATCAGGGCATGAGAGAAAACAGGCAGTCCAAATAAATTCCTGCTTGTGAGATAAAAGGGAGGCAGTGAGCAAAAAGAAAACCCTACAAGATAGCAGCCACACAAAAAAGGTCAAGACAGGTGATGGCTCCACATTTGCTGCAAATCTCCCCTTTCATGGAATCTTCACAGGCAAGTGATTTTTGAGCCCAAACCCCATTGAACAGTGATGGGAGAAATAAAGTAGTTTCAGCTTAAAAAGTCCACCAGGGTGAAAGGGGGCTCAGATGAGAAACAAGCCACACAGAAGGACAAAATGACTGCTCTGATCTCAAAATCAGCACGAATCCTGTGAATAATTTTAAGTTAATGTATGAGGTTTTGGTTTGCAGGGAGGGACAGAGAGAAAAGAAATAAATCTAAAACTGAAAGTTAATTGGAAAGAAGGATCTGTCCTGAATGAAGCTGAAAAACTGGAAACACTGATTTTATCCATTCTTATTGCCAGTTTAAAGAACTTCTAAATAACTTGTCTTCTACAATTATCTCTCAAGTCTTTCATCAATGTAAATACAGTAAAAATGCACAGTAATTATATGAACAATGTCAGTCATCATTGCCTTATTAAAATTAGTTTATTCAACAAGTCTCTTATTTCTACATAAAGTATGAGAGGATAAACACCCCATCACTACTAAAGCAAAATTTTAAACCTATCTTCATATACCCTTTTAAGCTTAAGTAGAATCCAAAATCCTAGAGGTAATAGAAAATTACCTGATCCATAAAATAATAGTTATTACCATATTCAAGAAGTTTAATAAAAATTATAGACAAAAATTTAGAAGTAGCTCTATTTCTTATTTAAAATTACATCTGCTACATGCATTCTTTTCAAGCCTCGTTCAAAATTTTCTAGGCCTTTGATAATTTTCTCCTCTAAAAATATCCCCAAATTCTCTTACAACAAATGCTAAATGAAATGCTGCACATCCCTTCTGAAGAAAGCTCTCTCAGTACAACTAGAAATGTCAATCTGAAAATGTCAAAATAGCTCAAAAATAAGCCTTTTGAAACTGCAGGAATTTAACTGGTGGAAAGTTTTCTTCCAGGTCAACAGAAAACAGCACACAGTGCAGATATTGGGTTGGATAATCCCATCCTGCCCCATTAGAGCCACTCAAATTGTATTCCTCAGCACATGATTAGATGACCAACAGATTATCAGCTAGAATCTGGGAATATTTAACTCCAGCACTTGGTAAGGGAAGGTATTTCCCTCTGGTGCTGACATGCAGAACAGAGCTGCAGTCTGAAATGCCCAGGGATAAAGAAGATTGTGTTTCATTAAAGTGGTTTGGAAAAAAGAACATTTTGAGACAACTCAGCACAGCAAAATATATTCTGTAACAACAGGGCAACAGTGAAGTCTGCCCCTTCATTTCCTTGACAGAAAGTTCTTTAGACAGAAAGTTCAGGCCAAGTTTGTTTTTTAACTTAAGCACTTGCTTTCAGAGAAGACAACCAAACCATCCTAATTCCTTCAACTTCTTGGAGAGAAACAAAAAAACCCAGTGGAAAAAGATTGGATACATTCTGGAACTGCCTCTGTCTACAAGAAAATGTCTGGGGGTCCATCATCTCCCTCAGACTTCAGAAAGGGACTCCAGCTGGCCCAGAGCAATCTTGTTCCAGTGATTTAATAATTAGCTTGGATTTTACTTTCAAGTAAGGGAGGGACAAAACTCAGGTTTAAAAGGAAAACACAAGTAAAACCAGGAAGAGATTGACACATCAAAATTAACCATTAATATTTACCCTCTCACAAAGAGTTTCCATCCATTGTCACTTACTGGAAAGCTATTTGCAGCTCTAAAAAATATTGTTCAATACTCAGAGTTCAGAATATCTTAAGGAAAAATGTATCTATGTCTTCTGAATATTGGTAGATTAATTCAGGTGTACAAGGAACTTTAAAGAGGAGAATACTATTTAGGAAAATAATCTGAATTAGTAAACACTAGAACTCATTAGAGACCACTGAGCTACTCCAACATTTTGACTTGCCCTTTGTGAAGCTCAGCTCAAAGGCAGGACCACATTATGCTGAGAATTTGTCAAGGGCAGCACTGACACACTTTAGCTGGACCTTTGAAAGATGAAGAGACACCAACTTGATGACAGGAGATTGAAGCGATCCTCACCAGCACTTGAGTCCCAGGGGAGTTTATTTTGTCTATAACACAGCCTGGTCACCTGTTATAAGGGGGTAACTTCTCTGGACAGGGCAGATCAAGGCTGGGGAGCAGCTCCAGTGCACACATGTGCATTCCCACCATGAGCTGGGAGCACCCATCCCTCTGCGCTCCCAGAGCCCAGCTCACAGACAATCTGTGAGCAGAAAGGGATAACAATGACTCAACTCCTCACACATGGCAAGCTAGCTGCTATTATGAATTACTCATTCAGGCTCCAAACACCACATTTAAACGTGTGAATCTTCTCACTTTCTTGTTAATAGTGAAGGGCACAGTTGCATTTACATTTCTCTGTGAAGGTTAGTAAAGCAGTTTATGCCAGATCCTCGTGGAGGAGGAAACTGGTACACACAGTTTTGTTGTTCTGGGTTTTTTTGAGTTCCTGTTACATGTCAAATAGTTTTACACCAGAACGTATAAAAAAATCTCAATGCAGGGTCACAACCATATCAACAGGAAAAGCAGCCTGCACCTCACCAACAATTAGTCATTCCCTAGATAATAATGGATGTTCAGGCAACAAACTCATCAGCATGGATGGAGATAAAATTAGTTCATAATTATCACAACTAGAACAGTGAGGTGAACACACCCTGGCTGGACATCAGATGCCCAGAGCCACTGTACCACCCCACTCCTTACCTGGAGAGGAGAGGCAAACCAGAACTAAAGGATTGTGCATTAGGACAAGGACAGAGACAGATCACTCAGCAATTACCACCACAGGCAAAACACAAACTTGGGCGAGTTTGGTTTGCAGTATTTGTAATAACAACCAATACAATCTGTGTTGCCAAAACCAGAAGTGGCAAACATTCCACACCAAACACCGCACTTTTTATGCCCTCACATTGTTAAGACAGGGCTCACTTCCAGAATATTACAATGTCACCCTGACAGGGTGAAAAATTTTAGTATCATTTAGTTTTGTTTTGTTTTGTTTTTTTTTTTTGTTTTTTGTTTTTTGGTTTTTTTTTTTAGTGCTTGCCTGATATTTTAGCCCATTTTCAAGAGGTTTTTCAGAATATCCTTCTGTAGGCAACAATATATTGTCTTGACTTAATAATAAAGATATTCTACTCCAAAACCCCTAAGTTTAGGATGGGGGAAAGGGGCTAAGATTTATTTGTTTTTCTTATTTTAAAAAGTTATTCATACATACATAGCACACCCAACCAAAAAAATGCATCTTGTTTCCACAAATGTTTCCCTCCACAGAAATATATTTTTAAAAGCCTCAGTTATTATCATAAATCAATATGCACCTTCATTATATCCAAATCTCTCAAATTTCTTACCTTCATTATTTTTTGCAATAGTTCTAATATCATAGCTATAAAACAAAGACATATAAGTTGCAGACAGCTATTGAAAAATTTAAAATATTAAGTAAAAATAGATATGTGATATATCCTAACCAGAAAAAAAATTTGTCCATGATACTACATAAAATCTGAAAGATAGTTCCCAGAGTGAGGCAAAAGAAGCATAATGTTGAAGCTTTATTTTGCTGATCTGGTGAGCACAGACACATTGGGAAGGAGGTAACACAAATTAGAGAAGTTCATCCCAGTTTTTATAAGAAACCATATGTACAAAGAAGAAAATATCATAGCAGTAATATGAACTGGGAGTCTCCAGTTATGCACTATAAAGAATGTTCAAGAGGCAAAGCTTAAATTTTTCAAAGCATAATGACAGAGCTGTGCAATCACCAGAAATGAAGAAAATAAAAAGGAAAGTACTACCACAGAAATAGCAATTCCCTCAACACTGCCAGTATTACACGATAACATTTTAACTTCATAACAGAAAAGGAAGGCACAGTCAAAAACCTTTTTTCACCCTCTTCCCTCCAGAATGCAGAGCTGTATTTATGTGACAAGATCAATTGTTTTATTCCAAAACTAACCCTGGAAGATACTTGGGAGCCATTTCAGCCTGGGCATCACTGACCACACCAGAGTCCTGCACCCAAGCCCAGTCAAAGAAATAGCAAGAATGGCTGATAGATAACAATTAAATGTTCTCAGCTGAGCTACCACATCATTAATTATAGCATCTACTGCATTTATGGAACTGGACTGTGTCAACATACCCTACATTAAAACATTTTGTTCCACTCAAGCTACATCCATATGGGACAGAGATATTTAAGCACCAGAAATAACTTATATCCAATATCAGGTATTTAGGGACTAGCCAAGGTGTCTGCAATGACACAGAATGAACTTTGCCTGAGAGAGAAGCCTTCAAGGTATACAACACTTGGAGTGGTTATTCCCAGAAGCAGAAAACAATTGGAAGACAATATGAAAGCAGAAATCATTCTATGCAGATGTTGCTGGCCCAAGCCTCTCCATCAGCCCTGCATTCCTTACTGCTTTCCTCAACCATCAAAAGACAAAACCAGGTATCTTCTGCTAAATAATCTGGAATGCACCACTAATATGGTTTATTCCACATAAAGGTTGTGTATTTAAGGATGAAAATTATCCTGTTTTAATATGAATTAGAGACTTGTTCCTATCATGCCTTGATATATTTTTTAATTGTTTTATAAAAACATCATTATACAAAGCATGTAACCAATGAAACCATACACAGAGCTGCATTTCCTCCCTCACAAGCAACATCATAATGAACATAAAATTATTTCACTGACATTGTGACAAAATATATCATTGCTAAATCAATCACAGCTTGTGGTGAGGTGCAGGCACAGGTTGAAGTTGTGAATGTTGTGAAAATTCCCATCCCTGGAAGTGTTTAACAGCAGATGGCAATGGGCTTAGAGCATCCTGCTCCCTGCCCATGGCTGATCTGTAAGGTCACTTTCAATCACCCAAATCATTCTATGATTCCATGATATTCTACCTTTGTAAAATGTGGCTGTAACATATTTTTATCCCCCACAAAACTATAAATTGATGGCACTAGGCTTGAACTCAAAATTAAAAAAAGAAACCCCAAAAACAACGCCGAACTTTTAGTCCCGTATATTTCTGATTCATCAGGATCTTTCTGCTGTGTTCTGATTTACCAAAGGCATTGATATCACCTTTGGCATGCCAAAGTGAGCCATCAGAAAGGTATATATTTGAGCTGTGTGGGAGAAGGAGGCCTGGTGTCACTTGTATAGTTTGAAATTCAAAATCAGTTTATAAAAAGAATTCAATTAGCTCATGCATCTACTGTGAGTAGGAGGTCTCCTTGGGGTTGTCAGAGGAAATGCTATTTAATCAACATGATGTCAGTCAAGTGCTTATCAAACCTACTACAAAATCAAACATGGTTTAAACAATAATTGATGTAAAATTATATGTAGAGATCTGGCCACTTTAAAATAAATTATACTATTTGAATCTTTCCTAGAAGTTTCTGGCAGGAGATATCGTTACAATGTTTATTTCAAAAACCTCCTTTTCTACACTATGGGAAAAAAAATGTTTAACACCCATCCACCCAAGAAGGATTTGGACCATCTACAAGAACTTTTAATTACATAATTATGAAATTACATGACACAGGCATTAATTTAACATGCAGCACTCTACATTAGACCATTTTAGTGGCACTGCCTGGTGCACAGGATTAGCCCAGGGTTAAAGACACTAGAGAAGACAGCACAAGATGAGCAAGGTCCAGGAGAAGCTGCGAGGAGTCAGCTCAGGACTGACACCACAGCCAGAGCTATAGATAAGTCTCCAGACTAACTGCTGACCTGGGCTTTGATGTTTGAGTAAGGTCAGCCTTGAAACCCCTGAATTCCTGCACACAGCTGTGCTGCTCTCCCAGTGCTGAAAATCCTGGGAAGGGACAGAACAGGCATCTTGAGACAGTATCAAACAAATCAACGTGTGAAAATCTTAGAGAATTTCATCTTTCTGGAGGACTGGGAATCGAAGGCTCTGAAAATATCTTTTTAGCAATTTACTACATCTATACATATGCCCAGAAAATTTCTCTTAGGTAAAAGAAAACCTTTTTTTTAATCAAGTGGGGATCTAGGCAGCAAATGAGATCAACAGTATTCCATAACTCCTAACTACCGTCTCTGTTGGAAATATCACAAGTTTGTGTCATGCAGAGATATAGGTTAGGTTACGAGCAGTGTGGTGGGGCACCACAAGGCTGATGATATTAAAGAACTGTGGGGCTTCTCCAGAGGACTAAAACCTCTGCATCAGCTTTTCCCAACAAAGAGCAAGTTCACTTCAGAGAGGTGTCAGGTCACAGAACAAAGCACATTCCAGCTCGTGCAGAAGTACATAAAAAATATGATGGATGAAACAGTTTCATAAGCATTTCTGAGCTTCAGTAGGAGGTCTCAGCACAGATAAAGCTCTGCAAATTCAAAAAGAATTATTCATAAGAGGAACGGGTGCTCCTGCACCAGTAGATGAACAAGCTATTAGACCCAAATCAAATGGAAGAGTTCATGTTGCTGTGCTTGAGACTGTTTGCCAGCTCCTCCCTAACTGAGGGGGGCTTACAATAACTACACAAACTGCAAGAGACTAGAGGTAAACAGATTTAGATAAACTGGAATAGGAACGACCTACAGTATTGGCAATACCACAGCGAGGCCCCACTCAAAGCAACAGGTACTTCACTGAAAAAGCTTTGTTTGATTGATAAATTTTTGAATTATTGAACCCATGAGAATTCTTTGCAGACTTCCAGTGAGCTCAGGTTATAAAAGGTGTTTCTGAGACAAGGGAACTCCATTTTTTCTTTGCTTTGGACACTAACATCTCAGGGAATGGCTTTTGAAACCACTGGGTTGCTTTGCAGCTACTTCCAGAATCAGCCAAGGAATGAAGAGAGTCTTCTCTAACCATACTGAGCTATAAATTGCTATTAGGACAGCCAGTCCTTTCACAAAGCAAGATCCAAAATGGATACACCTGTATTCCATACATACATTTAATAAAGAAATACTTGCAATGCCTCTCCAGACATAGCACCACCTGGCAAAAATGCAGCTTTGTTATTTGGAAAGAAAACTGTGCTTGACCATTAATTTGGCTCAGAGCCATCCCCTCTATTGATACAGACTGGTGGGATAGGTACAGACCAAGAGCAGGCCGGCTGAGGAGGACTTGGGTGGGCAAAAGAATGAAGCAGCAATGCACACTTGTAGCCCAGAATGCCAAATCTCGAACTGGGCTGCATTAAAAGAGTGGCCAGCAGGTCAAAGAGATGATTCTGCTCTTCCCCACTCTCATGAGCCCCTCCTAGAGCACTGCACCCAGCTCTGGAGACCCCATAAAACACAGACCTTTGAGAGGGCTAATCTTATATGAGGAACGCCTCTCATATATTAAAAAAACTGTTTTGGGGAATGTTCAGTCTGGAGAAGAGATGACAGAGAAGCTTGGCTGCCCCACCCCTGGAAGTGTCCAAAGCCAAGTTGGACAGAGCTTGGAGCAACCTGGGATAGTGGAAAGTGTCCTTGCCCACGGCAGGAGGATTCAAACTGCTTCAGATAAGCACTGAGGTCCTTTCCAACCCAAACCATCCAATTTTTGACTAGGATACCCCTAATTTTCAAGCAGAAACCAACACCACAGATTGTTTTGGACTGGAGGGTTTTTGTGGGATTTCAAGGGTATTTTTTGCTGTTGGTTTGGGTTTGTATTTCAAAGTTCATTAAAACCAGGGTATTTCAGACAAGCAGCAGACCAAGAAGCAGTTAGTTGTAGAAATGGGATGTAGCATTTTGTACACAAACAAACATGCTGAGCTTTACTGTCTCCATCTTTACCAACAGAAGTATTTGAAAATTCAGAATATTGAAACTGCTCTGGCTGGTGTCCTTGAAGAAGTGGATCTCAAAGTGTTTATCATCTTAACAACCTACCACCAGAGAGCTACTCTCACGTAGCAAAGGCACTACAGATAGATGCATTTCAGTTAAAAGCCTGAGAACCCTGAAGCATTTGAGGAATAAAACGATGATTCAGAACCTAGGCAGCAGATTTAAATGCCTGCCTGTTGCCACATAAACTTCTGCATTTCCAAAACTGATCTACACAACCCAAAGAGATCCTGCCTCCCTAAGAGTCACAGTTTAAATGGACTTCTGCTCCACACCACCACAAACTCTGCAGTCCATTCCACAGCCATGGGATTGCAGTTTCATTTGAAGGTCTTTTTCCTGTTGTCAGGTTTATCCTATATCATTAGAATGACTGAATGTTTAAATTGGCAATCACCCAAGTTATGCTTTTGCTTCTTTATGGTTGTTTGTCGCTGTGTTTCAAAGAAGCTCAAATGCAATTTCCAGAATTTATTGCAAGCCATTTTAAGTAGTGCAGAAGGTCCAATGACAAATTTTTTTTCGTTTTACTGTTTGGTATAAGATGGGCATTCACATTTAATCCTATCCAATGATTACCTCAATGAATACAAATGTGTTACATTATCTTTAAATAAATGAATGTCAATATGTTCCAGGGTAACAGAAGTAATTGCATATTGATAACAGTCATTATCATAAGTCATGGTTGCTGGCAGAAAACACACTTGTATTTTTTAATAAGGTGCAATATTATGGTCTATTTTGAGATGATAGCTTTCTATTTCCCCATACATAATACAGTATCACTTCAATATAGCTGGCAGAGTGTGGAAATAGATAAAAATTCTGAATGTAAACCTGCAAACTGGAAGATTTTAGTCTTTAGAAACTAGTCTGGATACTCCAAGTACCTCAGAAAAAGTGATATGAGGGAGTCATTATCTGTGCCAGGCTGATGTACCTTCTGTTCCACTCATCACAGCATATAATAGCAACCAGCGCATTATCCCAAATTGATACAACCAGATATTTCAGACTTTGCACTGTAGCTCACTGCAGTTTGCAAAGTAATCTGAAAGACACTGGAGCAAGGGACGTGTCCCCCTACTTTTAAGGGACACAAAACTTTAAAGCTAACTCAGATATTCTGTCTGCATCTGTTACAGGAGAGCTCTAACACCCAATATCAGGACTGGAGACTCTTGTTCTGCACTACTGCTCTACTTTATTGCTTCAAAGCAGCAGAAAGGCAGGGCTTGTTAAAGCCAGCAGACAACTGCAGCACGGATAGATTATCCCCTGGAAACTGCCCAGGCTGGAGATGACTGTGAAGCAGGTTTTGCAAAAAAAAAGCTTCTGAAGGGTTTTTTCTGGTCAAAAAGTCAAGCAAGGTTAAAGCTGAGTGACTCCCCCATACTTGGCTGCAATGCACTGCCTGGTTTTGAGCTCCACACACAAAAAGTACCAAAAATCAGCCCTCAGGGGAGGCAAAAAATAATTAATTCTCCAATGAAGCAGAGGCCTTATTTCATCAAGTGTATGGAGAGACTGAAGAACCAAGTTCTATTCACCCTGGAGAACAGGAGGCTTGTGAGAGGCGGCTTATAGCATGGCAGTGGAGAAAGCATGGCTTCTTCTGCCCAAGATAATCAGTGCAAGGATAAGCAGCAAATACTGCCTGTAGCAGTGCAAACTCCCAAAAAATTGTATGCAAAAAAAACCCCCAACAAGCTGGAATTTCCCAGTGGGAGTGGATAGACCCTGGCACAGTGGACAGACCTGTTCATAGAGGACCTGTGGAGATTTCCAGAACCCAAAGAGCTGCCTGGAGCAGAGTTAGCTTCCTTCACAGCAGTTCCTGCAGTGCTCTAGGTTAGATTGTTGACCAGAACACTTCTGATTAACACAGTGATGCTGTCAGTTTTGCTTTCCTTTGTCTCTCTGCCTCACCAGTGACCAGACAGGAGGAGGGCGTGCTGGGAGGGGACACAGCCAGGCAGGTGGCACCAACTTGATATTCCAAAGCACATAACAGCTCATGCTGAGGTGCAGCCTCTTGTTGTTTAGTTTATGGCCACTGCTGCTTATCACCACCAAAAGAGCCTGGCGCCATCCTCTTGACACTGCCTTTGAGGTTTTTATGTGCATCAAACGTCTTGCTTTGTTTTTCCTCTTGGGAAACAAGTTTATTCCTTTCACTCTTGGCACCATCAAGTCACCTAACAGTCCTAGAAGGGTTTGTGTGAGGGATTCAGGAGAAACACAGGTGATCAGCCCCAGCACTGCCTCATCAAGCCCCACCAGCTCCCCAGGAACACCCAAACCAGCACTGCAGGGAGAACTGCACTGATAATCACTCATAATTAGCCTCAATAGATAAATACATAATAACACTGTTTTCCAGCACTGTTCTGACATTCCCTTGCAGTCTCCTGCAGGGAAAAAGAAAGTGCCAGCTCTAACTTTCCTTAGTCATGGGCACAGAAATAAAATGCTCAGGCACCCAGAGAACACAAGTCACCATGAAAACTTTAAAACTTTTTCCCTCAAGTGAGGAGTGGAGTTTTGGAAGGGAAAACAACCCTTGAGTGTTCTCCTGAACACATCTGAGGAGGTATAATTAAACCTTCATTTGTTTCTATGCTACTATTCCATCAAAGTCTCATGCCCTAAGCTTTCTATCCAGCAGCCAAAGCCAAAATTTTAAAAAGCCAGATATTTTAGAACATTATCAAATACCCACCCAGCACCAGCCATGGCAGCCAATGCTTAGCTTCCCTAATTAATTCATAAACTTGTCTAATTAATGTTGTTAATTCTTCATAAGTAGTGTAACTTTTCCACTATGGCCGGCACATAGCAAAGGGTTTTTTTGACAAGCTGCTATTATTAGAAAACAATTTGGGAACATAACTAAAACTAAGTTTTACTAAACCAGCCTTGATATGTGTCAAAGCACAAAAGGTGGGAGAGAGATGTATTGCTGAGAACTGGACACAAAGAAGGCAGAATCTATGGACACAAGTTATGGACAAGGATGTGTTGCAGAAACCTGAGATAAAGAATAAACTAACAAAAAAATCTCAGCACTGAAGCACTCTCTGAGAAAAAGATAATAAAAAGACTGCAAACGTGGGCTAATTAGCATGAGAATGGAGAAATCAATGAAAGAATACTAATTACTGAAGAGAATTATGTAATTTATAGCCAATGAATGTTAATTCCTTTGTTTGTTAAAAACACAAGTACTGAGAAATTTTTCAGAGCTCATACATTTGGGGAGCAACCACACACACATCAAATGCTGTGAATAAAGTAACGCTTACCTTCTCATATTGATGCTACTAGCTTGATTCTTCCCAATTTTTGGTGACAAAAGGGCAGCACCCCAAATCAAGAGCAGCAGCAACATAGGTACACATTCTTTAAAGTTAAACTTCTGGTCTTCCCTCAGGGAGGAGAAATAAGCTCTTGAATTCCCAAAACTTGCTCCTGAAGTAGCCCCAGGTGTGCAGAATTTTATCAGAGTTAATTGGGACCAGCTGTGGTGCTGAAGATTCTCACTGTTAATTGATAACAATTATCTTACTATCATTCAGGCCAGGGCACGTGGTGGGAGAAATTTCTGGAAGGATTTGGTGGTCTTCAGCCTCTATTTGGGGTGTCCCCATGATGCTGGATGTGCAATTGAGGCTCACTTAAATGTTCAGCAGCTTTGGAAAGCATGGCAAGTGTTAGGGCTTCAGAAATGGTTGTGGATTTGGGTTCTATGAAGGAAAGTCACCCCTTCCCCTGTGCCTTTCATGTCCTTCACAGAATTCAGCCTCCAGGATTCACCACAGACTCAAATTCTCCACATGTGAGATGTGGAAAATATTTCTCTGACATCCACTGAAAGATTCAGCTTCTACAAGGGAAAAAAGGTCAACAAAAATATGTCCTTCAGTACCTAGCTGTGACTGAGCACATGCACTTCAAAAAAGTCCTCACTATTTGCATACTACTTATTTTATTGGTTGAAGTTTGGCAGTGTTGATAATTACTGCAAGTGTACTATAAAATCAATTTGAAAGTAGGCATGTAAAAAATACTGAATTTGTAATATTTTACTGCCTCACGAAGGGCATCTAATTTGGACATTGAACATTTTTGCAGTGAGTAAGCACTTCTATGAATTTCAATACATGTAGTTTCCCATGGAGTGGAATTTTTATGGAAAGTTGCACAATTCTGAGCTGCAAATACTCTCTGTGCTTAGTTAGCAGTTTTATGAGCAGCCAAGTTGTGGTTGCTATCAGGTGTCTTTTTTTGTTGTGTGCACTTCTTTAACTTCACAGCAAGTATAAAGGCTGTTCTTAGGAGAAAATCGTCTTTCCACTGAGAATTAATCTTTTTTGGTATGCTCTCTATTTCTGGCTTTCACTATTCTGCTGCTGTCAAAATCCAGGTTTTCTACAAGGTGACTGACACACTGAGTACCCTTTCCTTCCCTCGATTTTAATAATATAGAATCTACAGACATAATGATTTGTTTATGCTTTTGTGCATTTTCTGTTGAAGGAATTTTTCCTTTTATACGAAAAATTAAAATTTCAGTCTAAATAGTGCCACGCTGTTAAAATTATCCAATGGGGGCCAAAGAAGTCAATAACTCTCCAGACTGTGTAGTTTACTTCAGGGTCCTCAAGATTTAAAAGGATTCTCAATTAACAGTAGTAATTCTGAAATTTAACAAAATTGTCATGGATAGTTCAGTGAAGGTCTCTACTCACTGAAAGCACAAAAGGGGAATGACAGTAACATTGATGGTATTTGTAATGCACTCGGGAGCAGTGGCAAAGCTATCCTTAATATTGATCAGTATAGGAGAAGTTACGTGACAAAAGGGGATTAAAGGTTATCATTTCAAAGGCAGCTTTGAAGATCAGGTTTTGTGTATTCAACAGGAGACACATAAAACACATAAAACAGTATTTTAAAAATAACAATATTTCAATTATTATATTTCAATTGTTTCCATGCATCTCATAACACTACAGATTTGGAATCTGTCTCTGTACTTTTACGTAGAAACTATATTGTAATATGAGTAATCCAAATAAAATAAATCCTAACTGGGGAGAGCGAGGGCATGGTACAAATAGCAATTATAATGGATTTCCTGTGTGGAGGGTTGGTAACTCAGTTCCTGAGTGATGCAAATGAGATCAGAATTTAGTCCAAGGTTCTGTTCTCCATTCCTAAACTGGTTACCTCCCACTATGGCAGATGTGAATACATATGGGAGAAAGAACAGAACGGATCAAATCCATCCAGTGGGAGGACAGGAACAATGTACATATTGATCTATTACATGTAACCACAAATCAAAGAATTTTCACATAGAACAGGAACATATGCATTTGTTTCATGTATGACATACTTGTATTTTTAATAAGCATTGCATTTAAAATCATATAAAGTAATAGCATATAAAGATATATAAATGAATAGCAGAAGTTATGTCACCAGGCATTCTTTAAATCAACACATTCAACTTTTTTATTTTTATAGCTAATGTTAAATTCAGAATTTTTCTATGTTTGAGCGTGGAGTCCTTTAAATATACCTAGTAGGGACTGAAGTATTTCTAATAAGAAATAGGTCACAGTAGAACTTTTTATTTCTAATTCTTCATCCCTACCCTGTCTGTATTCTTACTCTTAATGCCATTAGAATTTGTTACTTTTGTCAGGGACTGGTTTCCTGGAATGCATCTTCCAAGAGGAGTTGATGATACCTATTTATTGTGATGGGATCTTGGTTTTGTTTTGGTCACATAGTAAAAAACAGTTTTTTAAAATTACCTTTACAGCAAAAGAGCTGAAGTCATGATGAAAAATCATCCAGAAAGTTTCTGAATTATAAAAATATGTAAATTATGCAAAACCAAGTCTTGCCTGAAGGGTGAGAGACAGGAAACCTTAAAGTAAGTTGACACAGTTTGTGAAGTGACAGACAGGCCTTGTTCTTGTGCAGTTTTTAAAATGCTAGGAAATTCAAAGAAAAAGGCCTGTAGTTAAACTGAAAATCAGGTATCTCCACAAATCTGAAGTAAATGTTTCCTGGGATAATTAATTTGCTGGTGTGAATGTCCAGCAGCTTGGCGCATTAGAGTCACCCCTGTCCAGTCAAAAGTTTTATGGAACATGGGTTTCATTAATACTTCCACCAATTTTTCCAATATTTCCATATGTACACTAAGCAGAAATAGTAATTGAGCTGCTGAATTGTTCCCACTCTGTCTCTGTTGTATTCTTCTGCAGATGTCCTCAGAAAGGATTCACTGCTGCCATAAAAAATTGCCACTGGTGATGAAAAATGCATTAGATCAAATTATTCCTTCAAAACAGGCACAGCCTTGCAGGAAAAGGATAAAGATGTCAGATGAAAGTGGAGGATGGAATTCTTGATGCCCAAGAGGATAGGGTTGGATCCTAGCAGGGAGGCGCATCCATTCACCTGCTGGTTGGGAAGGGTTGTGTTGGATTCGGTTGGGTTGTGGTGGGTTGGGTTGGATTGGGTTGGATGGTGGTGTGTTGGGTTGGGTTGTGGTGGGTTGGGTTGGGTTGGATTGTGTTGTGTTGTGTTTGTTGGGTTGGGTTGGATTGTGGTGTGTTG
>PYHW01009817.1:307917-346815 GCA_013186435.1 Turdus rufiventris | reverse complement strand
GTGAAATTACTGTACTTACAAATTTGTCAAAATTCAGGTGTTGAAGTCTCCTTTTCTGAGGTCACTAGATGCCCACTCACTACCCCATGTGTAAGTCAGTAGTGCTTACCACTGAGAACTTTTTGCAGCAACTGTTTCTTCTGTTGCAGTAATGTTTATTAATTGCTCCAAGAGCCTTGGATGAAAGGACTTGCACATGTAGAATACACTGTTCATTCTCATTAAATCATTTTGGAAACTACCTCCATGTCCTTCTTAAGCTGCTGCTGCATCTGGAGTTTTCCCGTCACAGTTGGGATTGGCTTTAGACAAAATGGAAATTTTAATAACCTGGTTATGAAAGGAAAAGAACAGGCTGTTCACATTAATATTTGCAATATTATGTATTTTTAAATGTTCTGCAAACATTAAGGAAGAAGTAAATGTTGACTGTTGGGCTGCCTTCTTTCTGATTAATGCATTACCTCATAATAGGCTATGATCCTCTACATTTCCCTCCAAACCCTGCTGCCTGACTTATTCATTAATACTCCAACTAAAAAGATTCTTTAGTTAAACTCTTATGCATCTTTATTGCTTCTCTAAGTATCCAAAGAGTGCTGGACACATACCAGAGAAACTTGCACAAATTAGAAATCCCTATTTATTTGCTGTGAATTTGAATAGGTCATTTTAAAATGTCCAGATGAAGTAAACGCAACAAAAATAGCGCCATAGGATTCAAGCGTGATTGACCAGTTGTAGCTGCCTAAAAAACCACCAATCTTCATTAAAACATGTCTTTTTCTTCAAGGGGAAAGCCTCAAATCTTTAGGGTAAAATTATCCCTTATTTGATGTAAAAGAAAATAGTTCACTGCAATCAGCCTTCTTCATCTCACTAATGAAGGAGTCAAATTCATTTCAGGAACAGATTAGTCTTTCTCATGATGTGACATACCCAGGAATGCTATTAAAGCTCTGTGCCGCACACACAGTGCTCGTTCTGAACTACCCATGTACTGCTCACAGCACTTCCAATGATTACATAGTAGGTGTGTGTTTATATATAGTATGCAATCATCTCAAATGCTGGGATTGCAATGTGAATAGGTAATAAGAAATAAACTCCACTTTTGATTACACAGGCCTGTGATTAATTGTTTGAACTTTGGTAAATGAAAAAGACTTAATTAATTAAAAAAAACAACCAAAAAAACAACAAAACCAGCAACTCCTGAAAATGGGCTGTTATTATTTAAGGTTAATATATATTTTATGGGGTTTATGTGCAGAGTATAGCACTTTTTGGTTTTTTTTAAATTTTTTATTCAATTTGGTTTATTACCTTATTCATTGATTTCCCATAATAATGCTTGTGCTTATATACTGCCTTTCACTTGGGCTCATGAGGTCCTTTACAAACATTAATATATTTTCCTCACCCCTTTTATTTACATTCCCCTTCTAATGAAACTATCATAGACTAGCTGTGTATAAATTACACTGAGAGCAAGAGAAGTAGAAGGCGGAATATGTAACACTCAGGAAAAGAAAAAAATTACAATTACTGAACAAAAGACCAAAATGCCATGTCCCAGGTGGTTATTCCACCTTCTGCTCTGCCCTTGACAAGGAGAACAGGATCATGGATAGTCTGGCTGCTTTGGGGCTGAGCCAGCCATACAGAGGTCACTCAGACATTGGGTTGGCCTGTTCTTAAAAATTCCCTATTACAGAAATTGTCTGTGGAGAGCACAGACTCTGTTCTCACCCTGAACTACTCTTGGAAACTTTTCCCTAATGTCTAATCTAAATCAGTTGCTTCAGGTTTAGCTTATTACTCCACGTCTCACTCACTTGGACAGAGAGAAAAATTGCTCCCTACCTTTGTAGTAGTGTCTTCTCAGTTTAAAGGCAATTATCCTGCAGCACCTTTTTTATTCTTTAGATGAAATAACAGCAGTTCATTAAATCTTCACTAGGAGGCATTCTCATTGCCTTGCACTTGCAGGTCTCCGCTGTTATCCTCAGTGAAGCCTAGTGTTGGAAATGGACATCAGATTTCACCAGAGCACCTTCGCTCACCCTGCAGGACTTGTTGCTTCTTGTAGAATATTCTGAGCTGGAACAGATCCACAGGAATCATCCATTCCAGCCCCTGGCCCCTGGGTCCAGTCACTGCTCACCAGAGAGAAGAGACCATTCTCTGATCTTGCCTTCCCAGTGAGAGCTCGTGTTTTGCTCAACAGCTTGACAATGATTTCTGTCACAAGAGCCCAGATCTTCCCCTCCAGATCCATCACCAGTGCGTTCTGAACTGGCACAGCTGGCTGTCCTTGTACAACCACACTGTTGGTCAGCATTGGGAAGTTCATGTTTGTCCTTAATTCAACTCCACTCTATATTTCAGACCATTTCTCTAAATTATGAAGTTATTGAAAAAAATGTCCTCATTTTCCCAGCGTGCCTGAATCTGCCTAGGATGATAAGGTCTGCATATTTACTGAGCACAGCCCTTGCTTCACCATCCAAGCTATTGATGAAGTTACTGCTGCACCCAGAGTGCACAGGATCCTGACTGAGGGTCGGGCAGTGAGTCATTAATAACTTCTCTGTGAAGGAGGCTTTCCAGACAGTCCTGCATCAACCTTAGGGCAGTTTAATTACAGACACGCTTTCCCCAGTCTACTTTGGAAGCTACCATGTTACATTTACAATAAAAAAAAAAGGCAGTTTTGAAACTTGAATAATTTTCTTTTGACAGATTTTTGTTGTTTCACATTTTCTTGGGTCCACTTTGTTTTGTGCTGTCTGGGTTTTTTCCTCACAAATGATTTGCTTCTTCAGTATTTTTTCTGGGAAGACTGGCTGATCTGTAATTCTTCTGATCTTCTTTTTTCTTCTTTTTAAATATAAGGACTGCACTTCCTCTTTTCCAGGATCTAGGGCTTCATAAATCCTTCCTGCCTTATCAAAGACAGTTTTTGATGCCTCTATTTGATTCACCTCATTCATGGCTCCCAGTGAAGAGAGACCAAGTCCACCCAATTTCACAAGTCAAAAGTTGCTTAGCTCCCTGGGATGATTCCTCCTCCTGCTGTTGTTCCAAATCCTGCCTCTCTGCTGCTGTTCATGTGCAGCTGCTCTTCCTACTGAGAGCTGAACTCTGATTTATACCAAAAAAGTGCTATGAAGCATGTTGGCTTTCTCAGTGGTACATATCAGGAAAATTGCTACCTAAAACAGTATCCCAGCACTCTCCATCACTGATAATCTCTCCATTCTTTCCTGGAGTGTGCCCTAATGAAAAGGCTGACTGCTGCAATAACCAGAAGAACTGCTGCAGATCCCACTCCATACATCCTTCTCATTGCACCTTATATCATACAATATATCATTGTTAAACCATTCTAATATATATATAAGTATAAAGGGCTGTTTGGGCATCTTCCTGCTCCTTCCACTTCTTGTTTTAGAAACGCAGATTTGACAGGAAGCTTGAGCAGTGTCCATGAAAGGCTCTTCACCCTCGGGCACTCACCACTTCCATTCTGCTTGGCATTTACAGGATTTCACTGACATGGTTATAAAATATAACTATTGCACTGGCATAGCAAGCACTTGCCATCAGCAGAGCTCAAAGCACTTTCCACATGAAACTTTTTACTGAGGCAAAAGTAAGTGGAGTGACTTTGCAGAGGTCGCCCAGCTCGCTGTGGGCTGAGCCAAGAACAGAGTCCAGACCTCCCAAATCCCAGGCCAGTGCTCCATCATTGTGTCATCCAGCCTCCCATACTATTTATGCCCAGCCTAAATATATTCCTGTAGCAATTGATTTAATGCCATTAGTTTCAGACAGCTAATCCAAAGCTCCTTTAGTTATCCAGCCTCCAGGGATTTACTGGAACAAAGAACTTCAAGACCGATCCAGAAAATAACATAATAACTTTCCCAGGAATCCTAAATAAAGTTTCTTTGTGGTAAAGTTGTTTTGAAGGGAAATGATCACCTGGAATTCTAAATCCACTGAAAATCAAACTGAAAGGTATATTTGTGAGCAGGCCCACAAAGGTTTTCTGCATTTTCTTTTCACATTATATAATGATGTACAGTAGTAATTAATGGTATGAGGTCCAGATAATGATTGTGATACATGAAAAGAGAATTAAGTAAAAAGTCCTTAGGGTCTCATAGAGATGTGAGGGTGGGTGGAATTGGAGGCTGCTGAAAAATTATATCCCTTCAGCATCTCTTGGGCACAAGAGGAGACAAAAGTTCTGTGTGAATTATAAAAATAGCCCAGATTAAACAACCAAAGGGAGATAAACACAGCCATAAAAGGGATTTTGGAGCCCCAAGTCTTTGGCAGCACCCAGAAGGGTGCAATTCAAAGTCCTCAGAAGATGGCAGAGAAGCGGGAGAACCTAAAGTTACCTGTTTATTAATATGTGAGAGAACACACAGCTGGGACAGCCAGACAAAAATGTGCCAAGAGAAAGATCAGGAGGTACAGAAATCTTCATACCAAATAAACCACTGTTTTCTATGCTACTGGCCTTCATAATCCAGCTTACTGAGCTAGTAGCAGAGGGTAAATGCACCTTCCAGTCTACTGTCTGAGACCTGTAAATAGATTTTCTCACTCACCTGCATTTCTCCATGGTGTAGTTTCAAATTACTGAAGCTTTCAGAAAGCTCTGGTTATGCTGTGTGTTGTCCAGATCAAATAATGGACTATTATCTTCTTTCCATGTTGTTTGTTTCCTTTACAGGACATTTGCTTTTCTTGTCCAGCCAGCCTTTGGATCAGACTTTATTCTTTACAGTGTTTTTTAATTACCATTATATAAAAATGCCAGTTACTAGGTTTTGCATCAATGAAATCTACCATACCTTTTGCAATTCAGAATAACTTATTTTTATTATCTCTGCTTCAATATGGATGTCAGTGTTCTTAACAGCCAATCTAGTAATAGCTTCTGTTTTCTACAGCTGAGTACATTAAGAGGATGCCTTGCACTTCAAATACTCTATTGTGAACACAGATAAAACAGAAAATAAAAATATAAAATACAGAACCAATTATTTAAAGAGAAAATTTAAGAATTGTAGTAACACAGAATGGAAAAAGCAGACTTGCTCAACTCTAAGCTGAAACAGCCCTGAACAAGAAGAAAAATTGTATTTCATCCTACACATTTTCAGCTCACTGATGGCACAGTTACATGGACAGAAAGACTGAACATCTTCTTTTCCTTTACATTCAGATTCAGCATCCACCCAGCCTGATGCATTATACTGCCTGACTACATCCTTGCCTCAAAAGAACAACTGAGATTTCAAATGATACATCTCAGGGATGGAACAGTTCAAGAAACAGCAGACTTGAGGAAAAAATTTCTCACTATGTTTTGTACATGGAAGACCATGGTAGTTACCTATGTAGCCAGGCTGAGATTTAAATATATTTTTATGTACATAGTATATATAAAGTAAACACAAATATACTTTCTATAAAGTATATACAAGTATATTTTAAATACACTTTTCATGACAGGACAGAAAAGCCTGTGACTCACATTTGAGGTGCACAGTGGGTTTACATGCAAATCTCTGAACTCATTCAGGGGAGATGTTTTTCTGCAGGCAGAAAGCAAACACCTCTCCACACTAATCTCATATGATTGATGTCTCAATGTCAGAACTCAAGCTCTGAATCTTCAATAAACTGCTCAAGCCCCATATAACATTCTGCTGTATGCCATGAGCCCTGTTTGGATCCAGCAGTGCCCATTTCATATCAGGTTGTTCATCACCATTCTGGGCTCACACACAGGAGCAGTCAAAATTCTGCCCCTGCACTCAACTGGGCTTGGAGCACTTGGGGCAAACCATTCTGAATCTCACACACAGCAATCTGCAGCCTTCTAGCAGCCTCCACTAGTCACTGATCAGGCTGCAATCTGCACAGCCCTCCAAGGTTTAATCCTTGTGATTCCTGATGGCAGCCCCCGCAATCTGTGGCTGCACAGGCATTGCTTGTGGTAATGCAGGGAAATCAAGGAGAGATAAATGTGTTAAGAAACCTGCCGTTCCCACCCTAAATCTACAGTGCCTCCTAACTTTGCCCATGTTTCTTACTTCTCTGTAGTTGTCTTTTCTGAATTGGATTCCAGTGCCAAAGTAATCAGTTGCATCAGTCATGACTATGATTTCTAAGCACTTGTTTTGCTTGCCTTGTCATTTACCACCTTCAGAAATGAAGCACAAGCTAGGGAAGGTCACTTTTATCACCTGTTTGGACACTGGTAGTTCTGGGATGGAGACTGAAACTTAACACAGCTGCAGTTCCTTGCACACTAAAGAATTTCAACTGTGTTTAATTCGGATTAGAGAGGGGTGTGCTCTCTTGCACTGGTTCTACTTGTGCTGAGCTTTCTCTTGCCCTTAGCCAAGCACAAACCTTGTGGGTTTAACAGATTTCAGAGAATTTCCTTTTGCCTTTCACCCGAATAAAACCCAAGCCTTCTTTCACCCTCCTGAGCTGACAAAAACCCACACAGAGATGCATGTATACAATAATGTGAGCTGGAAAGGGATGGCCATAAAGCAGCAGCAGCTTTTTGTGGCACTGATGTGCTTCTCCATTTTCCCTTTTCCCATTTGCCCATTTTCCCTGACCTTGCCTTTTCCATGTGCTAAATGACCTGCAAAAAGTTGCTCAAGACTTTCTTCGCCTGTTCTAATGGAAAAGTTATATACAGGCTGATGTTCCCCTCCTAAGATGAGCTGAGTCTGATGCTTATAGAGAAAATGCATAAAAACAGCTTGGAAGTATTTATTTTCTTTTTTGAATTTTTTCTTTGGGTCAAAATTTAGAAAGTGGCCCTGAGAGAAGAATTCAGTGCATCTCCTGAATACTTTTTTCCAAATATCCCTCCAAAGAGCAAGTCACCACATACCTACAGGTGTCTGCACTTTCTACAGCAAGGACTGTGCTGAATGAACACAATTTTTTTTTTTTTTCCTACAAAGCTGAAATTTGGTAGCATCAGCATTTTGAATTCTGTTCATGAAAGGAAAATGACAATGACAAATTCTTTTTATGGAAGTATCTAAAGAACCACTGGGAAGAAAAAAAAATACCCTGAAGCTCCCTTTCTCTTTGGAAAGAGGCATTTCTAAATGCCATACATCTTTTCAGCAATTGAAAATATAATTATAGTGTAAAGTTTCCTTTACAAATTACCACAGAATTTTTTTTTACTTCTACTGGAACAATTTTATCAGGTAAAGCTGCAGAAAAACTTTATATTTATACTAGTTGAGAGATCTTTACCATCTTCCCAAAACAACCATAACTCCTTCCTACCATAATAATCATCTTTGCCAAGCACAGTGGAGAGGCACACAGATGTCAGGTGGTGGAATTTGGTGATGTTTCAGATACACTTGCTGTGACAGCCAGCTCGGTGGGGTTTGTCTCTTTAGGTGAATTTTCACCAAACATATGTTTTCTAATACTGACTGGAACCTCTAATTCTGTGAGAGAAACCTTAAATCAAGGCATGTAGACTTCTTCTTAAAAAAATTAACTTTAAAAGAAGATTGTAGCAGCTTCTGTTAGCCCAAGAGAAACCTTATTGACCGGAATAGATTTGTTCATTAAATCCAGGACAGCCTCACACAGCTCATTCTAGTACAGACAGAGGTTTTACATGGGGCATCATGAACAGTTTGAGTTCACTGAGGTAGAAGAGAATAGAACAAGAAATGAACATCACAACTTAGATAAACTAGATCAGGTTCTCTCATGTATAATTGAGGCAACTTCCTGAGGACTTCCAAATCTGTTTCACAACATTATCACTTCTTAAGTAGTCTTAGAATTCTTTGATTCCATTTCACTTCAAAATGCATCCCTATATATTCAAAATATATTATGCTTGCTGGAGCATCTCTTCAGGTAAACATTATCCTGATCTCAACGCGCCAGCCAAAAAAAGTCTTTAAACTAATCTGTTCTACTGGCAGCTGAACAATTTCTGTTATGTTGGAAGGACAAATATTTTACCATGGCAGGTATATTTAAAGCTGAGACCTGACCTTGGTACCCACAAACGTAATACATATTTGCAAACTAAATTTTGAAAGCAAAATTCGCCGTCTGCATCCCCACATGCTCAATTCACACTTTGATATTTAGAAACAAAGACTTGTAAAGACAAGCACAAAAGTGTAGGCAAAACATAAAGTAATTATTCTTCTGAATATCTACTCCTTACCTGACATGTCAGTCCAAGGATTTCATGCCCAAACAACATGCCATGTTATCTGTAACTGCTAACATTAATCCTGTGTTAATGCCAAATGTACCTGATTTTGTGCTGGATTTAAGGTCTTAATATATTCATCCTTTTTTTGTTCAAACAATGGACTGGAGCCTGCAAGGTTCTGACATTTGTTATTTTTTGGCAAAACACAAAGGTTTGTAGAAGTTTGTTATGTGCAGTGAATTAAAATGCAAATCTCCTTAGTACAATGAAGGCATTTTGTAACTCACGGCTGAAAATTTACCCAAAGTAGAAAAATAATTGAATAAATGGTTGCATTCTTAACTATCCCCTGACTTCTGCTATTCTAATTTATCTTCCTCATCCACACTATTACTAGAGGAGTCGTTTACTGAAAGCTCATTTCATCGTGAAGCCCAAAACTATTAAGGAAGGAAGGAATTCCTTCCACCACTTTGAAAGACAACAGCTTGACCTGCTGCATGTTCTGCCTGAATTTAAAGCTATTTAGTTGTTCTTTCAAAGGAAGGTAATGACAAATCTGTCTCAACACAACCCATCTTTTAATCACAAGTTATAATAATGATGAGATGGGATATTCCTGGCCTGTTTCACCTGACTGTATTTAATAGAAAATGCATCACTCAGCCATGTCAGGAAAAATGAGAACTTCAGTTCCCCTCTTCCTGCAATATCAAATTATCTGGTAATGCAGATAAAAACACAGCACATCACAGCTTGCGGCTTCAGGTTGCAGAATAATGGTATGAAATAATAGCTGGCATATTTAAGTTTAGGGTAGTTCCAGAAATAGCTAGTGCTGAGTACTGTAAAGAAATATTAATAGAACAGGGCAGTTACAGATCAGAGACACCGTGATTTTATCACTGTGGTTTGGCATTATATACTTGCATATCAATGAAATAGGACATCTAAGACACAGTTCTACTTTCTTATATGGAAAGAGCCTTTTTCAGTTAATTTAAACTCCAGTTCAGCTCTGAATTGGGTCACAGTAAAAACTGCTTACCTTTCCACAGATTTATTTCTATGTCCATGCACAGATGATACTTCACACTGCTAAATCTCTGCTTTTTCCCTCTTCACTCATTTTTACTCTTTGAACAAGGACAGAACCAGTAGAGCAAGGAGCATTTGTGCAGGTTACCTGTCAGCAGAGCCATCAAACCTGTTTACTGTGATCAGAATAATTATCATTATCCATGCTGGTTCATTAATGATGAATGATGCAACAGGACAGAAGGACTGAGCTGGACTCTCAGCCCTGCATTTGAATTTCCATCAAGGAAGGAAACAGTTCCATGGCCAGTAAAGCTCCTAAAACTGTGTTCCTGTGGATTTAAGTGCAGTGCTTCAACTACCAGTTGCCCAAAAGCCCAAATTCTCATTCCTCAGTGATAGGAGAGCATTTCTGTGGGGATGATCTGGTGTCCATGATTTCCCAGTAATTAATGATAAGACTGATGTAATAAATTACTTTTTTAAAGCAATTATGCTTAAGCTACAAGCGTATGAAGCTTTTGTAATGAAATGTAAGAGCTCATAACCAGTTCTTTTCCACAGAATGGTGGAAAGTATGTCCACTTTAAGACTAAATTTTTACAGATATATAAAGAAAATCAGGTAGTACAGAAAGCTGAATACATATATAATTTGAGTAAAAAAAATTACATCAATCATTCAGACAACTAAACAGCATTTTTTTCATAATTTGAAATACAAAGCTGCTAAGCAGACATCAAAAAGCTGGTGATCTGGTGATGACAGTCTCTAATTTAACTTTGGATCATTTTAGACATTTTGCTGTGTAAGATCAGAACAAAAACATTCTCCTACAGCTACTCAGAAAAAAAAATATGTCAGTGGACTTATCCCTAAAAGGTGCCTCTGAGACGGAGACTTACCTTTTTGTCACTACAGATTCTTGTGGATTGTGATGATTTGATAGGAACTTCTGTTATTTCATTTCCAATCTGTTGTCACTGTTGGCAGACTGGATCCAATTTTCCACTGAAGTCATCTTGGATCTGCCTGTTGCCTTCCTTAAAAATAACTGGAAAATATTTTATGTGTATGTAGTAGCATTTCTCTCATTTATGTTACTGTATAACAGTATTCATTTAAAAAGTCAAATCATACAAATATTTGAGGGTATGTGTATACATATTTTATGTATAAAATTGACACACCTACAAGGGTGACTGGCTGACAATGACATCCTCATACAAATGTACAGACAGACAAATAGGCAGAGTTACCCTCTCTAACCAGAACACTGAAATGCAATAAACCCATTTAAAATCATCCTCCAAACACATGGGAAGTTTCCCATAAATGTTGTCATTTGACCTTTTCAGGAAAGGTCACCAAAAAGCCATCGATCTCCCATTGGATTTCGATTACACACACTTTGAACCAAGGATCTTTACATTTACTGCTCTCATTTATCACAGAATGCTGATTGCAGGAAACATCCAAATTCTGACATTTCAAAGGTCAGTTTGCAACTTTTAAAGATTCCCCTCCATTATTCATTTTATTGCCTGCTCTGCTCCACAAGTAATCCATTAGAAATACAAGTTTACTTCTTGATCTAGACAATTTGTATCAGAAGCTCAGATTTGAGTGGAATTAAAAACCACTAAAATGAAAGACAAATTATCGTGCTGGTTGTTCATCAGAGGAAAACATTTTGCTCAAGATAAACATCTTTACATTTATATAGCTGTGGAGGTGGTTGGCTGGTTTTTTGGAAAGGAGAGGGTTGGTTTTGGTTTTGCTAATCATACTTTTAGATAAAAGGTGAGACACCAAACTTGAAAACAAGTAGTGTGCACAGTTTTTGTTTCTGACTTACCACATTGCCAGCTATAATGTCAGGAGCATAAGTAACAACATGTGAAACCCAACAAACAATTGGGGTCAGGAACCAAAACCAGGTTTTTTGGGTTTTTTTGTTCACCTTTTCATAGGTTGAGTTGACCTGTGTTGTGTTGCATCTTTATTTTAAGCACTATACACTAAGGTATATTTTGATTTGAGATATGGGATACTGGGGCTTTGCAGAGAAATTATATGCTTATTCCAGAATAGTTGAATAAATACCAAACAACCAAAATGTGACAGCCAAAGTAAATCTTTTACCTCTGGCATTGCCACAGGACTGCAATAACACATGCCCTTTCCCTTTGGGATATTTCAAAATGCTTAATGTGGACATGCTCAAATAATGACTCTTTGTGGGGGAACAGTTTCTACATCAGCGTTTCACACTGGCTGCCAGAATCACTTAAATTCCTGTTTTAGTGCCACAGAAGGTGGCAAGAACCACGAAGTGCCATGACCAAAATGTGTGTGGGCTATTCCTGCTAGACACACAGGTTCAGGATCAGCCCTTGGATGTGCCCATATAACTCCTACCCATGGAGCATGGAAGAAATCTCCTTGCATTAGTAAATTCCTGTGTGTTAAAAATCAAAATGAGACAAAAGTGGGGTTAAAAACAGCCATGCTTTTTATTCCCACAGCCCAGACTTTTTTTGACTTGCATTTTCTGGAGAGCTGCAGAATGTCAGATGGCTGCTCTTGTTTAAACCAAGAGCTGAATCCCTCAGGTCCTTCAGATTTGAAAAATGAAAGAAAACACTTCTAAATTACTTCCTTCTCCACTGCTTCCATGCCCTGCTCTGATTATGGGTTTTCCTGTTTCTAATTCAAATGAAAGAAGAAAGACTTTTAAGCCACAGCTGGCAGGATATCATACTCCATTTCATTAGTCTTTTTAATAGAGATTAATAATATTCTCTCCTGTTTTAATGGGATATCACACTTCCTTATGTGCCACGAGAAGCACTTTTGATAGACTCAAGTCCAACCAGTGCCATATGATCTTTTAGGAAGAGCTTTTAGGAGGTTTCCTATTTCTCTGCTGGGCACAAAAAAAAGGGGAAGAAAGATTGAAAGAAGCTACATTTCCCACTTGCAGATAACATTTTATCCACACAGATTATATGTACAGATAATATTTTCTCAATCATTCAGAAATATTTGGGTGTTTTTTGCACTGTTGCTTATGTTGCTGTTAATCTCAACCACATTTAAATAGTCAGGCAAATATTAATGACTTACACCTTCATTACAGTATATATATGAGTAATGGGTTTATTCAGAGCATTACAGCTTTTCAGTGTGCACTAGATTGAGCAGTTTGCATTTACTAGCAGCACTTTGATGCTCTATTAGAAATTACCTCTATTTCTTCTACTACAGAATCAAGCAGTGAAACTCCCTACACTGAACACTGATTATAAGAAAATACTTAAATTCTTATTCAATGGGGTGTCCCCCATTAATCCATTATCAGAACAGAATTTCTGGTGAATTGTGAAAATTGTATTTTATGCAAGAAACTAAGAATCACTGAGATAATATCCTAGACCCTCAGGAACATAATTTTTCCTATTTTAAAAATCCTTACTGCTCTAATAAAATCCCTGTGTTTTTTGCATATATATAAGTATAAATATTTTAGTAAGTTTCTTTACAATCTGTGATGGGCCAGTTCTCTGAGGAAACCTTCAGTCTGATACAAGAAGATGATTTGGACTAGTTTTATCCCAAAGAGGAATTCCCCATGAACTACTGGGTGTTGTCAAAACTGCAGGCAGTTTATAACCAAATCCCAGAGTTGTTTTGACTCCTTATAACCACTCTAATGATTGCATTCCTTCCACAATGGCATTTATTTTAATTTTTTAAATTTTAAGTTCTTGAGCACTGGGAACCCAAGGGTTAATTCAGTGACTATTGCTCATTGCAGCATCTAACCATGAGAATCACAATTGTTTTGTCACTGAGTCAGGCTTTACCCAGGGCTTACTTTTGAAAGGCCAGCAAGTGTTTCATACCCAATTTCAGAAGACTGCAAAGAGAAAAATCAGATTGTGCGTCAAGACAAGTTTTGTGAGCTTTTTGTCTTTGTTACAGACAGAAAGAGGAAGGGACTCCAGCATAGAAAATTACATGATCATGCAACACCATCATCAGCTCCCAGACTCACAGGTTGCAGCAGGACCTGTGCTCCAGATCTGCCCCTTGGTACTGGTGTCAGCTTTTAACAAGAGCTATGAAAGATGGCTCAGCAGCAGGTTAATCTCATGAATTCTTATGCAGCCTGCTAGTGTAAAGGAATAGCAGCAGGCCTGAAATCACAGCTCAATTACCTGCCTTTTTTTTTTCGTATAATTTATTTCTAGCTGGACACTGTGGTGCTTCTCATGGTTCAGCCTGGTTATTCCCTTCACTGAAGCCTGAATTCTAAATGCACACACCCCAAAAACAAGGCACATTTTGCACTTTGTCCACAATGTCATCTCACCTACACAGTGTCTCTATATCCTTTGGCTCAATTCTGATAAAGCTGGTGATAAACACGGCAGGAAGAACATGTCTGAGCCCAGCAGAGCAGATTTCAGGAGCCAGTGCTGAGCATCCCCTGCTTGTGCAGCTCCTGGCCCTTCCAAGGGTGCTCAGGGGCTGCAGCACCAGCCTGTTCCATTTGCACTGAAGTTACTGACACAGGAGCAGATTCACACCCTACCACTTGCTGTTCTCACAGCCTTTGTCTGAAAAATCAAGGCTCGGGTATCTCATTTGCCAGGAAATTGGTAGGAAGGCAGCAAATTTTCAGCTTTTTCCCATGTTCTGCAGTTTGGCTCTCTCAGTTTTGAAGGGTTGGGGGGTTTTAAGGCTACAAGAAGAGAAATAAAAGGAAGGGAATAAAGATATCACAGCACCTTGCATGTGAATGCATACAGCAGTCACAAGCACAAAGACTGCTCTGGTAGACAGAGGGGGTGGGAATGAACCACAGTATTTCTCCCTTGTCTGGAAACTTCCTCCCTACTCAGCATCCTTAGGAATAGTATCTTCACCAAAATAAAAACCATTCTGTTATCAAGGGATGTCACTCTGAAACCACAGTTGACATTCAATGCTTAGCCTTCACCTGCTGCCAAAACAAGACAGGAATGCAGTCCATTAGCTTTCTGAACCAGTAGTAGAATAAAGAACAAGGTATAATTAGCTGACATTCAAAATCAATAGCTGGCCTATGTTCGAGCAATTTATGCCATACTAATTCAAGAAAAAATAACTAAAATTCACCTAGATTTATGCTCTGAATAAACCAAACTGCTGAAAAGCAGTGGAGTGTGAGTTGTTCGTGGATCAAGACCAAACAGGCAGATTTTAACCAAAATAAATGAGAGGCATTGATTAATTCAGAAGCAGGATTTAGAATGGAACCAAGGACAAGGCCTTAGAACACCGGCACTGTAACTAGTGCAGCTCAGTGTGGCACTGATGGGATCAAACTCTAGCAGGGCACACTCCAGCCAGAATTAAATCCTCCATGGGATGGGCAGAGTAGCCACTGGACTCACTCATGCAATTATTCCTGCATTGTAATTCCACTGCAGGAACTGTTGCTGACTGGCATCAAGTGTTTGCTCCTGTGGATTGCCAGGGTGAAAGAGAAAAAAGCTGGCAACAATTCTGTTTCCCCATTTTATCCAAAGGATCCACCAAGTCTCTAAGACCCAAAGTTGCCATTTTACAGGAGCAGATGTAAAAACCCCACACCAGCTTACCTGGAACCCACACAGCTTGCCTTCACCTTTCCTTATTCATTCCTCTTCTTGTCTTCCAGTGTAGTTATTTTTGATTCTTTCTTCACTGGCTCTCAGAATAGTCAAGATTGCATGCCAGCATCAAATATTTACTCTCAAAAGAGCCTTGAAGGGGGAAAAAAACACCACACTGACATTTTGTGCACAAAGAGACTTTTAGAACTTTTCACAATAGTTTGCATTGAGCTTACTGAATCCACTGTCTCTCATGTGATTGACTCATTATTTCCCATCAGTTCCATCAGTGAAAATAATTTCCAATATTTTTCAGAAAAAAATACAATGTCACCAGGGCACAGTCAAACACAATGGCTGTGAGCAGCTCAATAGACTGAATTACTCTTGCACAATTCTCCTTGCCCTGCAAAGAGACATTTTGCAGCATAAATTAGGTTCAGCAAGCATTTCCTTTAAAGTCAAGAGCTGGAAGAATAATGAATTTCTTTGAAGTCTGATGACAGCCTAGGCAATAGCACAAGCAGAAAGAGAAACAATCTGGAAAACTCATTTGCATAAGAAATTGTACCAGCTGACCTTTTATTAGATCTGATCTTGTGAAAGATAGCACTGCATGAATTCATCATTCTCACAAGCAATTCCTCATTTAATAAGAGCTATTTGCTGCAGATTATGGCACTGGGCTCACAGCTCCCTGGTAAGGGTCAGTGAGAACAGAAATTATGAATGCAATGGGCAAGTGCAGTGTACTCAGGTCCAGTGAATTTCACAACTCATCTATATTTAGCGTTAATTTGCAAAAGGAAATATCTGAACAGCAGATTTGCCAAAATATCTCCGTGTACCTTCGGTAGTTTTTGGTTTTTCATTTTGCACGAAGCTACCCAAAACATTAGTAAATTGAAGATGTATAGATGTATAGTCACATATTTCTGGTTCTTACAGGTGCCGCAGGACTCTGAAACAACAATTTTTATTAGAGGCATTGATGTACAGCTTCCCAAGAAAATTTAAGTAGGGGAGATGCCAGGGATGGCAACAAATATGAATGTGGAAGGTTCGCATTGACACTTCAGCATTTGGAAGGAGCAGCACAGGGATACAGGAAGAAACAAATGTGGGTAAACTGAGCAGCAAATTTAGGAGAAATCTGAAGAGAGAAGGCACGGCAGTGACAAAGAATAATTTGACTCAATGATACAAAATAGATGTCGTGAAGTTACTGGGGAACAGAAGCACCTGATGAGAGTGAAACAGAAACACTTTATTTCCAAGATTGTCAAAATATACCTTTTTGCAGCAATCTCTCGGTGGGTTTTTAGCATGTTAAGTTGCAATGGGAGCAGATATTTCTTTTGTTATTTCATTGCAGCTTTCAGTAGCCTTAAAATGAAATTATTTTTTCTTCACAATAGCATCATTCTGTGACTATGCCAACAACCTCAGCTGAAAACAGTTTTCCAGACACTGCCAAATCCAAAATGCCATTGTCAATAAAGGATGAAACCAACTAGCACTGATTTGTTTCTCCAAGAAACATCAAAGGGCTTCCTAACAAATGTGCCAACTCTTGAGAAAAATTAATTTACATTATTAAAAACAACTGCATGTTGTATACTTATATTTTTCCCAATCAGTTTATATTATCTTGACAGTGAATCATAGTCATTAATGAGCATTTCTGAAACAAAAAAAATTAACCTTTGAGCATGTGTCTATAATATAGCACATACAGACAGATAAATAGAAATAATATTTGCTCTTGTTTTTAGTTTTCAGATTACAGAGCATTTGGTAATAGAAAGCATTATTAGTACTGAGGACCTTCTTGTTTTGCAGCTTGAGGGATGTTTTCATCCTCTTTCTTTCTGGGAGACTGTGTGGTTTTTTCCTTGGGCTTTTTTTTTTTAAGGGAAAGAGAGAGTGAAGAAAGTTTTGCTGCACCAGGAACAGAGGCACTTTTCTATCATGCTGCCAACATGGAACAATGATAGGATGAATCCTAATTTCATGGGGTGCAGCATTTATTTTCTATCTACTATTCAACCCCTTTCTAAACATCATGATGTCATTTGCCATTAATCTCCAGCTGAACTCTATAAACTCCATCCTATCACTAATTATCTTCCACCCTCTGATTTTCTACACACAATAAAGCAGTTTGCTTTGATTGTATTAAAAGCACCTGCAGATCCAGATACTATTTCTAATAAGTTTAATAATAATTTAATATTTATTTTAATATTTATTAAGAAGAATAAAACCAGAATCCTACAATCCCACAACCCTTTGGACCAGCACTGCCATTCCAGCCAGTGGAAGCAGAAGCCACTCTTTGACTGCAATTTCCATGAATAAAACTGCTCCTGCTGCAGATGCCAGCACGAACAGGGTGCTCAGAGCTGTTAATAAATACACTGAATTAGAAAATGTCTCTGTATGAACAATGCATCTGAGCTAGACAGATTAGAGGATTAAGTTTCCCACTGCTGCAGTTCACATTATGGTGACACAGAAATGTCAAGGATAACAGAAGTTACTACTGAAGCATTTGAAAAACTGAATAGAAAAACCATGACTTAAAGCAAAAGAAAAAACAAATAATAGATTCACAAATCAAATAAAGTAAGACACTGAAGAAGTAAATAAATGCTGAGTAGAAGTTATTCAAGTGTACTGATAAAGCTCATTAGAAGGTCAGGTCTCAAATCATTCTGTGTGACCCACCAAAACCAGGGGATCCATTTCCTAACCTGCTGAAAGGGGCATCTGGGATAAATTTAATCAATTTGCCTCTTAGCAGTTCAAAGCTTTCTGGAAGTAAGCTTACAACTAGTAAAAGCTGCAGAATGTCTCTGTGTGAGAAATCCAGTTTTCATCTTGCTTTCAGAGGATTGGAGGTGGTGTGGAATGTTCCTCAGAGAGATCTCCATGTAAAACAAATAAATCGTCCAAACACAGAAACATCCTGTTTTAAAACCTTATCTCAATTCCTAAAATTACTTTCCTGTTTGTTTTCATTGTCTTTCCTGTAAAACTAGTATTTGTTCTGTCTTGCAATTATTTTTGAGCAATAACTAAATAAAATAAATATTATTTTATAATTAATAATTAAAATAATTAATTATAAAATAAATTGCACATTAAATAACCACACTGGAAGTAAAGAAGTCTCCTGTTTTCCCAGTATCACCTATGTAATGCAAAGAAAATCCTGCATGGATTATTCTTTATTACATTAATGGTGGTTAGTGGAGACAGAGACGACCAGACTCCCTCCAGGGCCCTCAACAAACTGTGTTTTATTGTTCAGAACTTCTTTTTATAGGGCATTCCAAAGTCCTGGGGATACACACACGATTGCTCCCAACACCAATTTCCCTGGCCAAGGACACATCTGCATTTAGGGCTCAATGAATTGGTGTAAAACAGAAACCTGAGTCCCTCAGAGAGAGATCAAAATGCAAGGATTGAATTAAAGAAATTAAACTATATTAAGCCACACAGACACGAAGTAGAAGCTTTAGTTTTAAGTGGGTAGAAATATTAAGTCACATAAATATGAAGAAGTGCAAGTCTAAGTTTTAAGTAAGTAAGGATATGTTTTAAGTGCCTTAAGAGACCAAAAAAAGCCCTGGAATTTAATGTAAAGTTTAGGCCTTGGTAAAAGTTCAGAAATTTAGCCTCAGACATAATAAAAACATAGTAAGAACATTGCTTACATTTTTTTAGACAGAACAGACAGAACCATTTATGTGAACAGACAGAGCTGTGTGTGTAAGGGAGGTTTAAGAATTAACACCCCTTTCCTACTGCAAAATAAAACTCTAATAGGCTTAGGAAAAAATGTTTCAGGTTCCTGTTTTTAGACCACTGAGTGATCTGTAAATAAAAACTTCTGCACTGAGGTGAGAACCTATCCCTCCTTCACCATCATCATCACCACTCAGAAGAAAGGAGCTGCTGCAGCTGCTGCTTCTACTCAAGATTTTAAACCAAGAAGTTGCTTCTATTCAGGACTTCATTAGAAGCTCTCACACAGTTTGGACTCTTTGCCTTTAAGACTGATGTATTTCCACAATAAACAACTTCACAGCAACCAACAGCTGCTCTTGTGTCTTTAAAGACCTAAACCATGAATAATTCTACAGGGTGGGATCCTTTTTATGTGTTCAAATCCACCCTTACCATCCCTCACAAAGGCATCTCTAGGCTGGTTGAGTTTGGGGCTGCAGCTTCAGACCTGTCCCAGTGTGACAAATCTTCTTGTTGGTTGTTTTAGAGACATTTGTGACCTTCAGGACACTCAGGATACTTGATGTCAAATGCAGAGGAAAGGTAAATTCGCTGCTGAGGTGGAAAAGTGGATGAAAAATTGCAGGTAATGGAGTCAGTTCCCTCTGAATCGGTCCCAGAATGTTTTTCTGTCAGGGAGAAGGATGAACTTTAGCCTACAATAAATCATGAGATGCCTGTTACCTTCTTGAGGGTCAAGTGTTTAAGTTTGTAGGGGCAAGTTGGAAAGAAGTTTTAATTTTAAATGCATCTCTGTAGCACCAGCACAGACTCAGCGTTTGACTTGGCAACCAAAGGCATCATCTCTCAGGAACCCCCTTCAAAATTCAGAGCCCAGCTCAAAATCTGAGGTTTTGCCACCAATATTTCACATTACTCTGGGGAATTACATCCTTCAAGAAAATAAAATATAAGCATAGCCTTCATCAGCTTCTGCAGTGAAGTCAAATGATAAAAATACTTCAGTAAAGTCCAATGATAAAAATACTTCCTTACCATCCTTTTCACATAGATAAATAAAGAGCTGTTTCCAGTTCTGCTTTGGCACAGGCAGTGCCAAAGTGCCACCAGCTGTAATTCTGCCAGACCTCTGAACTGTGCCCTGCTCTGTCTTGGTGAGTCAGCACCTGCTGCTAAAGGTAAAGAATTACACCAGAGGGTGCATTCTTCAAAATCTGAAAAGAAAATGGAGTGAGAGGGTAGCTGTGAATTTTGGGTTCCTGTCTGGTGGTTTTTATAATTTTGCTTTATGTTTGGTTTTGTTTGCTTGCTTTGCAGAGGGTTGTGGTTGGGGTTTTTTTCCCACATAATACAAAAATTAATATTTTTCCCTTGAGCTGATGGCTCTGGGCTCCCTGGTCTTTTTGCTTATTTATCTTTGATTAAAGATTACGTGCACCATCAGATAAGAAAGGGGAGAAGGGAACTGAAAAATTAAACTTTTCCAAGAAAGTCCAATGAACAGGCATTTAGAGTGCAGGTATTTCTGAGCCCCCCTGTTGAGCACCATTAAATTCAGCTTTATGCTGCAAATCCAGCGTACCAAACAAGCAGAGATGTGCCAGCAAACTGAACCACAAAGGAGCTGCTGTCATACCCAAGCCTCTGAAACCTGGCCTAATGACTGCTATTTATATTTTAAATCTTTGCAAGGCATAAACCAAACTTACTTGATGCTTTATATGCAAATGGGCTATCAAATACTGGTGCCTTTTAGTCTACAAAGCGCTTATTTTCCTGTGGTGTTTTCCACATAATCTAGCCTCAAATAAAGACATCAGTAATTTTGACTTGATTGCACTACAATTATTTAAATATCTTTAATTTCATGCACTGGACTAATTATTGTATCTGTTGTTATCATTAAAAGAGATTGTTACAGATAATGTATCTCATCTATTCCCCCTAATTGAAAAATGCAGTTCTTGAACAATAACAGTTGTGAGAACAGCAGCAATTCTCTTTAAAGGCTACCCTGGCAGTACAGCTGGAATTATTGCAAACAAACTACAGCAAACAATTAACAGCAGAGCTGAGGGACGAGCTGCTGACACTCAGCTTGGTGCTTTTGCCAAAATTTTCTTTTTCCTTCACGCTGATCCAATAGGCAACATTGGGAATTTGCCAGGGAGCTCCCAGTGTTTATTATTTATAGAAATCTGTAATATCCAGGTTGGATGTCCATGGAAAGTGAAGAGGGATAGAACAGTTCCCCAGAAAAAGAGCCTTTGGACAGAGGATGGCAGGAGATGTTTGCTCACAGATCTCCCCCAAAATTGCAAAAAAGAACCAAGAGGGAAAATGTCAGACAAAAAAGCATCCATGGGAAATACGAGAAAATTGTGACAAGGGTTTAAAAATGGAGACTGAGACTATGAAATTGCAGAAAAGGAGAGAAGGAAATAAAAGAATGGGTGTGTTAACTGTGAGACAAAGAACCACTGAGGAGAGGAAAACCAAACAATAGTCAGACATAAAAGTGTAGATGCATGAATTTCAGATTTGCCAAACACCAACACAGTTCTGAGGGACAAGTTCAGGTGCTAAGTACCAAAATAAAAAGAGGATGGAAATACCAGATGAAATGATGAACACTGTGAATATAGAGTGGCATTAAGACTGAAAGCTCTTCAGGGGAAAGATTGCCTTTTTATTGTGTGCTTTAGCAGGAGTCAGGAGGAATTTTAGCATAACTCTTTTCTCCAAGTGCTACTTCAGTACAAATAATTAATAACAATAACAGTCAAAATAATTCATAAGACTAATGACTTTACAAATGATCTTGTGCGGTTCTCAAGGGTAAGTGCTCCTTTCCCTCAACTCACTCCCCAAAATTCACCAGTGAATGTAGCTGCTTCCCCTGACAGTCCATCTTATCTCTCTCTTTTCCTTGTTTCAGCTTGAATTATGGCCCAATTAATATACTTTCTACCTTGTAAGTGGAGCCACAGTCAGCTCTGCGCTGCATGTTGCATTGAATTTGTAATGAATCCCCTTCTGGCTGGCTCTCAGCACCGCTTTTTCAAGGCAAAGCATTTTGGATAGGTAAATAACAAATGCTGGATTTGTCAGCTCTCTGGAACACTGGCATTCCACCACGGATATTGCAGTGTCTGATTACCACACTACAGTGTTAATATCTCTTTTGAAATGTATGCTCTCAAGAAAATGAGTTTCCCTATGATCACATTTGATCATTAACTTGTACTTACAAGCATGGACCAGCTCCAGCACAGTCTGCTCACTCTTCCTTCACACTGATGCTCTTCTTTTCCAGCATGGGGCTGATTTTTCAGCAGGAGGAAACAGCAGAGGGTGAGCCCAGAGAGTGTTATCTGGTGTGGCATGGCTGGGGATGCATTCACCAGAACCAGAGGACACAGCCACAAGCTGAGTCAAAGGGAGATACAGGTTGGATAGCAGGAAGAAGTTTTTCACTGGAAGAATAATAAGGTATTGGAATGGTTATCCTTGTGCAAGTTCCTTTTAGGTTCCTGCTATCTGCATTTCTAAGTGAAAACATTCTCAAGGGGCAATTTCTCAATTTAAAAAAAAGAAAAAGAAAACCCACAACACCAGAGCATCTCATCACCTTCCCTTGCACCCCTTCTGAAGCAAGGTGAACCAGCAAGGATTTTCTCTTTCTTTACAGTGGCCATGCCCCTGTGTGAATGAGTTTCTTCCCAAAAGCCAGTTGTCAGAGAGCACTGCTGTATTTCATCAGCGCAATTTTCACCTCTGTATTTGAAATTGCTGTGATTGAAATAGAATCCATGCAGACTAAAAGGTAAGCAGGCTGATCTTCTCCAGGATGCTTCTTCATAGGATCCTCCACTCTTGCTATCTGTTGACTAAGAGGAAAGATTGAAGGGGAAAACAGAAATTTGCATTTCCAAAATATAAGGGGTTTTTGCTGTTGCATTTCTAACATTGCATCCTCCCAGTTATTGAAAAACAGGCGGACACTTTGGAAAGGAATCAGGGAGGAGAAACTGCTTCATGTCAGCTCTGTACAGGTCTGCTGCTATTTCACCTTTCTGCCAACTGTGACACCAGCACAGAGATATTCAGAGGGTTTAGGGGATTTTAGCAAAGCCAGAAAAGGGCCTGATACTTCACCAACTCTATTTATCAGCAAGGGCAGAAACAATAGATGGGACATCCATCCATTCAGATTCATTATTCCAAAATAAAACCTCACCATATCTAATGAATGCATTTTTGTTCTAGCAGCAGTGCTATTAACTTCTGCTTGTGTGCAAACTGATCCTGTCTCAGCATATTTGAGTGAGCAAGGCTCCCCTGTAACTGCAGTTTTGTTATAAATCTAATAAATAATAATGCAAGATGGAAATACATTTGTTCTTTATGCTGTCATACCACATCAATTTCGTATGGAATGATTTGTCTGCTCTCAGATGAGACCAGCACTCATCAAGCTGCTCTCCAGTTTTTTCCCTTCTGTGTTTCTAAGTAGTATTCCCCTAATACTGCTGGGAGAGCTAAAAATGGGGTTGGGGGGGAAGTGTGTTGCCTAGGAGGCAAAATATCTTCGATGTTCATAAAAAATAAGTGAAAACAACAAATCTGCATCAACTTTCCTTAAATAACATCAGGGTGCCAAGGCAGGCAGCAGTGCTCAGAGACAGCTGGGTCTTGCTGGAAAGGGAGGGGAGGGAGACAAAAAACCAAAATCAGCATTCCTCAGCGCTGATACAATTCCTTTTGCACATTGCCAACATCTCTAAACAGGTCCTACAGTGCAGGGCACCATCCTGGACTGACCCATGATGGAAAAATATTTCCTACACCAGGAGAAACTGAGCTGGTAGCACTTCTACCTGCTAGGTAACTGCAGGCTGACCCTGCAAAGGGGACCTTTCAGCAAAAGGGAGGAATGCATCCTTTGAGGAACATTCCCAGCCCTGGGTCTGCCTCCTCACCTCCCAAAAGCACCTTGTGGTGCCAGCCTGCAGTGCATGATTGATGTGACACCAGGTCCCAGCTGTCCCTGGCAGCTCCCACGTGCGCTGGAGGCAGGGAGCAGCCCCTGCCTGCCCTTCAGAGGCTCCGTGATTAACAATTCATCTCGTCATGCAATATTAACAGCCGCAACAAGGAAAGAGACTCCAGAAGCTGCAATGGGAATGACAACAAAAGAAACAAAAAAAACAAAAGGCAGGGTTAGAAAAACAATTCAAAGGAGATGGTTGCTTCAGAAAAGTGCAAGTTGGTTATCCAGGGATGGAGATGGGGATAAAATACAGGCAGGACTCGGAAGAGCTGAACCCACATCAGTTCTGGGCTGAAAAGATGAAAGTGGCTTCACCTCTCTATAAACACATGAATGTGGCACTTGGGGACGTGGTTTAGCGTGGCACTGACAGAGTTGGGTTAAATGTTGGATCCTCAGAGGGCTTTTCCAGCCTTATTGCTCCTTTGCCATTCCATTCCATGAACTTTAGGGCCAAAATCACAGGAAGGGACTGGAGGCACCACAGGTGGTCACAAAGGCTTCACTGAGCCCCCAGGTTTCTATTGCCACTGCACTAACATTTTCCTTTCTGGCTTTAGAAAAGGTTTTAACAAACTATTGAACAGGCAGGATGGTTTTGGTACTTTCCTCTTGGGGCTGAACTTGGAAAGAAGTTGCTCTTCCAAACCAACAAATGCTGGGAGCAGGTGAGATCAACACCTCAGTTAACAGACACAGACACAGATACAGATTTTTACACACAGGACCACTGCAGGTACTTCTTAAAAACACAGATGAGCAGTTCCCCTGGCCCACTGCAGAACTCTGCAGAATTCTCATCTGGTTTCACATCCTGAAATCCTGGGAATTCTCCATGCAGGCCACATTGAGCATTGCAGGTGAGAGAGGTGAAAGGCATGTTTCAGAAGAAAAGGTTCTAGCTGGTTGGCTAAATTACTTGAACACTTATCACCAAAGATTCTCTGCTTAATCCTGTTGATATTTGCTTGGTGATCAGCTGGGGTTTAAGATTTATCTGTCTGAAATAAAGTGAATAAATTGGGTGATAAATCTTTAAAAATCAAGCTGCAACTCCTATCTCACTGATTTTATCCTTCCTTTGGGACTCAATGCTGTTTGATTAAATAGTTGCCCTTTTCTTTCTTTTCCATATTATAGTAAATTCATTATGATGGCTGCTATAATCAGTGTAGCCCTAACTGTAAAAAAAAACCTCCTCAATATTAAATACTAAAAGTTATGGAGAATGCCAGTTTTCTCTTGCCTGGGGAAGAAAAAAAAGGGAGGAAGGCTGCTAGAATACAGCAGATATTTCAGTTGGAATGAATCAGGTATATAAAAAACCACAGAGTTTCAGAAAGGGAAACCTTGGAATGTTTACCCTGAGAAAAAGTTAATTCAGATTTATTTAAATGAAAGAGGCAGAAGGGGTCCTACTGAGACCTGCAGTACTGCTGCTTAGCCAAAGCCTTCAAAATTCAAATCAGACCATTAAAAGCAAAAAGATAAAGAATAATGCACAGCAATGACTTCTTTTCACTGCTTCAGCTTTGCTTGACAGATTTAAAATATACTTAAAACTCTAGTGTTCCATTATCTCTTAAGTTACTTCTTTTTTTATAGTGAATATGCTTTGCTAACCATAACTGGGATGAGGTGGAAAGTTGAGTTTGAATGACAATGACAGGCTTATAACTACAAACACAGAATTTGTTTATCAGGAAATAGTGTGCTGTGTACACCTCTCCCTCTCCTTTTCTCAACGGTGGAAAAGCTGAAAATCCACCAGAAATTCGCCTACCCACCAGAAACTCAAACTACCAATTCCAAAAGTCATTCAGCTGCTTGTAGCACCCTGTCCCTCACTGAAGATCAGTTTAAACAAAGCCTTGTGCCAAAGCAACAAAAAGTTTCCAGTTTAGCCCAGTTCTGTGCCTGAAGGTTTAAAATGCAAGCACGACAACCTGCAAAAAAAAAAAAAACAGGTCTTCAAGGTCTTGCACATGTAAATTAGTCATAAGTACAAAAAAAACTCGGCTAGGGAGGACTAATTTCTCTTTGCCGTGATATATTTTATTAATCAGAGCCAGTTTAGCAGGGAAGCACTTTCAGAAAGCACATCAGTCAGCAGTTCTGACACTGCCTCTCAGTGAAGGGCCAGCTGATGCCACGCTGCAAATTAACCCCTTGTGGCACAAGCAAGAAGCTCTCTCACTGAGAAGTCAGGGAATTAAGGGCTGGAGAGCAGCTCCAAAACCAGGGTATCACACATTCTGGATGAGGCAGGTGTCCTGCTCTGCTCCCATTCACACTTCAAACTCACATTTTAAGTCACATTAATGAGATTTTAAGACACCTCATACCGTGGGACTTGTCACTCAACCAGGAGTTGCATCAGTGCTGGCTAAGCTTAAAAATATTAAAAATATCAGTAAAACAATCACTGCTCAGTTTGCTCCTCCTTCCATGCTTCCGTTCCACAACAGCTTAAACGAAGTTGGGGTTTGAACTCTGGGTGTGAACTTGGATTCCATATTTGCTGAAATAAACACTAAGTGGACCCTGCTTTATCTACCACCAAAATCCAGCAGCAGCAGGCACAGCAATGTGGGTAGGTCAGTATTAAATTGAATTTTATTGCATTTGCCTGGGTTTCCCAGAAGCATTTCTCTCACATTAATGCTGCGTTCAGGAGCCTGTGAAAGGGAGAGTTAGAAACACAATTTTAAGAGATTTTAAATATTTATAGACTGCGGTTTCATGATTACAATAAAACCTATTGCACTTTTGGGGCATCTCCATTGGTGAGGTCTTCAAGTTCTGTGAGGATTTCTCCATTATTAACAGGAGTTTAGCAAGTAATTTAATGGATTTTTTTAAACACTCTGAACAAATCGTTGAAGCAAGCCCATATAACCCTGGAAGGAATTTGTGTGCTCTCTTCTAGATACTGTTTGAATCTTGTCTCCAAAAGGACATGATTTTCTCCTTACTCACTGCTTCTGGCCCTAAAGTTGAATTTGTGTAGCTTACTCAGGAACTGAGTAAAAGAGAACATAGAAGCAGCATTTGCTGCAAAGGATTCAAGTCTCTGCAAGGCCATACAACTTCTCTCTGTTCCTCAGGATGCATCTTTCAATATTAAAGCACCCCAGCAGCTTGGACAGATTGGCAGGCACATTTTAAGGGGATCAGATAAGGAAAAATATTTTTTATCACCTTTTCACTGCTCTAATAGTAAGGGTTTTTGTTACTGTGTTGTCTGCCAATTGTGACTCCAACGCATACATACATATCTATATATACACACATTTGTTAGGATTTGTTAGATTGGTTGGGGGTTTTGCCTAAGAGTTATAAAGGGGATATAAAATCATAAATCAAACTGTAATGTAATCAAACTACTCTTACACCCAGAAGTGGTTTCTGAGCCTGCAGCATCCCAGCACCCAATGAACCTTTTGATTTTGTATGAGACAGGCAGCACCAAGAACAAATAGACAGACTTGTTTACCTATCTTTCCAAAAAGCAGCTTCTAATTAACCACAATTAATCACTATTAAGTGGAAATACAGAGATGTCTTGTCTGGCATTGATTATCAACATCAGGAAATGACTGTATGGGGTAGAAAGCATCTGGTTTTGAACTGCAGACAGAGTCTACTAAGAGCTGATTGCCTCCTACAGACACATTACTAAACTATTCTCGTTTCTCACAGTGACTGTGACAACCACTGCACCTCTCCCAGAACAGGGATTAAGCAGTCATGACTCCTGACAAAAAATGGTTCTGTTGATTGGAGGTGTTTCAGCCACATGTATCAAATCCAGCTGCTTTCTTCAGCAAAAATACACATTACTCCTGGAATTAATTTTAAAATCGCATTTCTTAAAATGTTACCTTCTGATCAGAGCATATGAAATTACTTGATTTGATATAAACCCAAAGAAACCTCAAGATCTCAGCGTTCCTGTAGCCAAAACCAAGACCATGGCACCATCTTCTGGGCACTTCACAAAGCAGGTTCTGGAAAAGCCAGCCCTGCACCCAGGTCCAGGCTGCTTGCTCCATCCCTGGGCTCAGACAGAAGCACTGTGTCACAAAACGTTTTAAAATCTGAAACTCTTCACATCCAGCTGTTTGGGAAACTATTTCACAAGTTCAACAGCAGCTTTAGGAGAACTTACATTTCTAGTACGATTGTGTCACAAAAACAATCCTAAAAAGAAATAAAAATTAAAAGCAATCCTCAAACCCCACAGGTAACGTGAATCTCCACAGGATCCTCAATGTGAATCCTGAATGAGACATATGGATAGATATCCTGCCTTCAGGAGTAAAACCACTGTCAGGAAGGATTTTTTTGTTTTAGCAGAAAAAGTTTATCTGATTTCTAGCCCATATTTTGATGCTGGTTTTAACCAAAAAAAAAAAAAACATATGTGGCTTGAAACTCCAAGACACAGTGACACACTACATCAATCTATCCAAAATGCCCAAAAATCTTATATTAACAAGGCCAGCAGAAAAAAGGGAAGAAGAGTAGGATACTTTTACATTTAAATTTGTCTGGCTCTTCCATTTGGGTTAGCAGTTCCTTCCATATACAACTTTTCAGCTGACAAAAGGAATTGCACTTTGAATTCTGTAAAAACTTGCCTGTTACCTGCTTGTTCATTTGGTGTCTTTTCTGTCCCCGAATGTTTTGTCAGCAATTCTGTAAAGACATGAAGAAAGTAATTTCTATATTCACAGGTTTTCCATTTCAATTTGAGGAGCGGGTTAAGAGTGCACACAATTACTGAGGATGAGGAGCAGGAAAAATCTGTTTAAGAACTCCCAAAGAAGACACCTCAAAGATTGAATTTCCCTGTAAATAAAATAAAATAATTTAGGCACCACAGCAATTGAGGTTACAGATGAAGCAGCAATGGTTGGCATGCCTACAACAAATGAAATTTCTTCCTTGTTTTTGTCTGTCTTGTCCCTAACCAGTGGTCAGGGACTCAGATAAAGTCAGTTCTGCTCTGGTATTCCCCTTCTGGGCTATGGGGAAATCCCTCTTGCATCAAAGCCACAGGTGTAAAACTCAAAGCTCTGTGCAGTGCTGGCCAAAAAAATGATGGAGCAGTGTGAAAGGGGCATCTCTCACCATTTTCCAGCTACAACAGACCCGAAAACTACGTTCCATTTGCTCTTGGTGGAAAGGTTTCTGAACAGGGAGAAAAGCATCCTGCCTGGCAATTCCAGGTTGTGGCAGATTGTGGCCACTCCACGGAAATGGGGAATCCATGGCACAAATACAGAGAGACAGGAAGGATGGAGAAACAAAGAATTTTAATGTAAAAATAACAAGCACAGAAACCACATAGTAGAAGGTAACCCCCAAAGACCCCAGAACCTGGAAAGCACAGAGCTAATAGATGGGGTGGAGGGCACAGGATCCAACCAATAATGAGGATAAGGAACAGAACCAGAAATGTAGCTGGCAATCAGCCAACCATATATCAAAACCAGGAACAACACCTTATTTATAACAAACTAATTACCATATTAGTTCCCATCAGACAGCTCTTCTCTCTGTTCTCTCACCACAAGAAGCATCTCTCCTAACAAGAAGCATCCAGGAAAAAGCTGAAATCCTAGCTCACCCTGCCCCATGCAGCCAAGGCAGGCATGAAAATCATCCTGAAAACTCAAATCTCCACAATCTTTCAATCTTTTCTCTTTCAATCTTTCTCCTTGAGAAACTCTCCAGTGATCAAACTGGTCCTGGACCTGCTGGAGCTGATTAAGAGACACCTCTGGAAGCAGAAACAACTCTGCCAAGTGCTTCATTTCAGTGGAGACTTTGTTGGGTGTGGATCCATGGAGAGGTCTGCAGAGGCTGAGCCCCTGCTGCTGCTGAAAGCACAAACCGCTCCCAGGGTTTACAAGACTGAGGGCACTCAGAAGGGATTTAAACATCCAAGCAAAATTGGATTTTGACTCGTTGGTACAGCAATGAGTCAGCAGTCACCTCGTGCATGACCTGCACAGAATAAACTGGATAGAAATAAGAGTGATTACCATCCCAAGCATCTCCTCTCCTGCCATCCCTTCTGTGTGTATCAGAATTCACAGGTACAGATCAAACACCAACATGATGCACGTTGAAATCACGCCAGAAAGAATAAAATCCACAGTGGTTCTGGCTGACAAATCTTCATTTTGGGTTTATTAAGTACTCAGCTGGGAGGTGTGGGCTCACAATTCCTGCCCCTGACACCATGCACTGAAACAAAACTGTTGAGTGTTGTAAGCATTATATTTCATTACAAGAGACATCATCATGGACACAGGTGTAAAAAGCACCCTGGACTCTCAGCAGGCAGCACTGCTGCTGGGAGACAAATGTAGAGTTAAGGATGATGGGAAACACACAAAATTACAGCTCCACTGCATAAAGTGCATCCCTAAGTGCCCAGGAGAGACCCAGGTACCAAACACTGCCAAGCTCACTGGAAAAAAAAAAAAAATCCTCATTTTCTCTCACACTTGCTCTGGCTGCTTGCCAAGAGTTTGGAAGCAATTTCTGCATGGATTTCCAGACCTTCTAGACTTTTTATGTTCACATATATGCACATTAAATCCCAGGGCACTCAGTGAGGTGTTTGGAGTGTGATCAGCACTGACTGGGAGGGAAGCCAGCTCCCAGAGGCTGCAGCACATGCAAAGCAGATCCATTTGAACACAGATTTCATCCTTCATGTGCTTAAGATGGGGCTACATTTATCTGCATTTCTCTATTGGACTTTAATATATACATAATATATAAGTAGGTATGATACATATATTAAACAGGTATGGTTTGAAACAGAAATGGTATTCTCAGCAGAAGAAAAAATACTGCTCATCAACAGAATTCTTCCAAAAAAAAATAAAATTATACTCAAAGGCATGCAAAGGTCATTGAAATAATGACAGAAATCTCAAAGTGGTGTCAAAAGGAGATGCACCAAGTGCTGGTTTGGACCCTGTTTCACCACCAGGGCACGTGTGCATTGCCACACTCTTGGCGGGTTGAGCTGCCTTGAGTGGCACAGATGAAACTCTCGAGTTTCACCTCCTCTGCTTTCCTATTATACTTCAGAGTGTGTTATATTGACACTAGAACGTTGTACTATTCTCTTTAACATGCATGAAATTGCCTTTCACAAAGTTATTTTGGTGCTCTTGTACCAAAGCAGAAAATGAACTCCTCTAAGGAGCTGCAGTGCTCTGTGACTTTTTCAAGCCTACAAAACCCAGAAGCTTAGGAACTCTATAACCAGTTTATGCTGTTATTGCCACAGAGAAGAGGGACCCAAACTCCAGCCTGAGGGAACAGTTCTGCAAGGACATCCCCATCAAACACATCCCAAAACACAACAGAGGCAAGGCTGGGAGACACAATCATGTATTTACTCATCTCAGAAGCCACTTCTCTCTCATACTCTGCCAAAGGGTAGCAACATCTCAAACTGCTACAGCATGAAAATCTGTGTGAGCATGAAAACCTTTCTACATCTTTCCACTGGACCTCGAGGATTAGTCCAGCTGTACCACTACACTGTCCAAGACAGGTTCATTCACCCCTTTACATCTTTCCCTTCCACCCCATCCCTTCTGTACCTCTCATGCATTTTGAGAATTAAAAATTAGAGTATAACATAATCTTAGTCATTGCTCTATTACACAATATGAATCATAGCTATTGGCTATACTTGCAGAGAGGAAATTTGGTCAAAGAACAACCTATTTATGAATTTCTGTGCTCTTTGATATGCAGCTGAGTCCCTGGGTGCAACAGAGAAACAGCTAAGAGAGATACTCAGCCACAAATCCATTATTTCATGGAGTTCTGTACACCCAATTCCTTTGCAGTTTCAAAAAAATTACGTTTTATTTTAACTGGAAGGGCAACGAAATTCAGAGCAGCATCCTTAAAATAACACCATGGAGATTTGTTCTTTGAATCAGGAAGGGGAGGCGTAGTAGAGTGAGCTACTCCTTTTGATCCAGGCAACAGGCTGTGTTTCTTTTTCCTTAAACACATAGAAAGAAAAATAAATGGCCCCGCTGGCCAGTAATTTTCCTCTTTTCCGAGGAACTCGGAGACTAATAAGTCACTTTCAGACAAAAGAGACTTTGGCTGCAGGATTGTTCAGCACACAGAAAAGTACTCTTGATGCTCAAGCACCTGGATTTGTGTCTGCATGCATGAAATGGGAAAATAAACTTTGGAAAGAACGGCTGTGGGATTGCATCTACAACCACTCCACACAAATTCCAAGTTTGCAGTAGATGGAATTTGTTTTCCTCCAGAAAAACTGGACAGAAACCACACAGCCTGAATTGCATCTTGGTGTGAAAAACTTGTATACAGCTCTTGTTATCCCTGGGTGTTCCCTGACAGAACACAGAGTGAGCTGGCTATTTATATTAACAATAAATACTTATATTTATATGTCTGTTTGTTACTAATGATCCAAGAGAAAGCTAAAATGAGCTCTGAGCACCTCAGTTTTGTGGCTCATATGGCAACAAAACGAGAATTTTACTCTGTAAGCAAGAGTCACACCAGGACAACTCTTTCACTCCTCTCTGGTTTTTAGCACCTCATAATTGCTGGCATCTATCACTGCAAGATTTTGGTCTCCCCAAAAGCATCCTGAAGGTCACTATCACCACATTTCTGAGGTTCAAGTGTCCCATCTTTGGCAAACACAGCAGCTCATCAGTAATCACAGTGCAGTGCAATAACCAGGAGCATCCCTAAGCACCCAGCTAAATCTTTAATTCTCTCTCGAACAAAAGGGGGAAGGAGGCTGATGGGTTTGGGATTCATAGCACAAGCTGCAGAACTCTTTGAAAACTGTCAAAAGGTGATACAGACACAGATTTCATAATAATTATAATTATAAAATACTGTAAAGATATGTTATATTTATACTATAACATATTACCCTATAAATAGTGTATTTTAATACTATAATATTATAATATAAACAACTCAGTGCAGCTGTTCTTACAGTTCTGCTCCCTCAGCTCTATCACTCTCTATCCTGTGTGTTCTTTAATACTATTTTTTCTTTTTATGATATATTTTATTTTTTGTATGCAATCAAGCCATTTTTACCCAAGCTGGCAAGAGAAGTGGAATGGGAAGTAAATTAGTTTTCAAAGCCATCAGGACACTCAAAAAATAGCAAGGAAAAAAGGTGGCAAGGTGAAGCAGTGTAAGATTTTGTTTCACTAGAAAGAAAGAAAAACAGTGGCTGCTCATAAAAATGCCAAGTGAATTGATGTTTCATTAAAGAAAAAAATTCCAGTGGCACAAAAGACTAATTTAGGTCTTAACATGCCTCATAGTCACTGTTTACTATTCCCATAGATAAAGGGTAAAATACATTCATGGTCTGGCTGTCTGTGCATGTATTTATTACACCTAAGGCAGCTACTCTGGGATGCTCAGTGCCCTTTAGACAGCAGCTACAGCAAAAACAATTCTTTTAAAACAAAGTTTCTTGAAATCCAAGAAGCATAATAAATACTGTGCTTACCTAAAGACAATATTGGAAATGAAAAACATTCATCTCTTGATTTTCCTAACTCAGAGACTTTGATCATGACATACGGATTGTCAGTTTATCTAAAAATACATTTTTGTGTTGTTTGAAATACCCTGGGAAACGGAATATTCTGTTTCAGAAAAATTTAAAAACCTAAGGAAGAACAAAAGGGATGGGATGGGATGAGAGTTTGTTACACTGCTCTTATATTCTGGGCTACAGATGAGCACCAAAAGTGCTGAAGGGCAGTATTTTAATATTACAAGACAACAGATATAGCATTCCTTGACCTGTTTCCAGGCTGCTCAGCACACTCCAGTCTTTATTTATCAAGTAGGTCACCTTTCCCTCCAGTCTAATAAAGGTTTACAGGGCAATTTATGGCCTTGCACGAGAGCTTTATATCAGTAGCGGTTCCAGTTGTGTCTAGAAACTTCCAGGACAGCAACACCCTTACATGGTAAGACCTTTTGATCTCATGAATTCATGGATTAAAAGTTTGCAAACTGTAAGAACTAAACTACTGTTAAAGCAATCAGCAATTAGATCACCGTGTTTTGAAAAATAAATCAGAAAAAAAAAAGAAAGCCAAGTAACTCCTGTGGTGCTGGGAAGCCATAGGATATGGGAGGATGTAACAGAACATTTCAAATTCTTTCCCAGTACAACTCATCACACTTCCACTCGAATTTTCAGGCTTTTTTCTCTGAAGAGGTCTGGGTCAGGACTAACTTTTCCACAGAAACAGGCTCATAAAATAGCAACAGTGAATATGAAAAGGGAAAGCATGAAATTGAAATTTGCAGCCATCTCTCACATCAGTAGCTCACCTCTCAGTTTTCTCAGCCTAACTTCCCCATTAAAGGAATTTTTCCCCCCTGTCTACACATAAATTATACACATATTATGCACATAATTATGTGCATGAATTATAATGATTTTAATTGCTCTATCTTCTTCAGAAAGACAGATACTCTATTTATGCTCTCTCTCCATGTAAGCAAAGTATTTCTCTGCTCTGGAATTAGTTACAAACAGCCTGAAGTTGTTCTGTCGAGTGAGAGAATGGCACATGTGACAGAACTTGAACAGTTTTGAGGCTGATTTCACCTGCATTTAGCAAGCAGGTTTATATTAAAGTAGATGGATAAATCTTTGTTCAAGGAATCCTTTATGATGCTTCAACTTTTACCAAAGTCACCAAACTTTTTCCATTCACTTCCCCCCACACTCTGTTTCAGTAAATGCTTTGCAATCTCAAATCCATCCTGGATTTCCATAGTTATTCACAAAGCTATTCAGGATAAAAACATGGTGAATTTTCACTTTCAGAGTTTGCAGATCTGATTTCCCCAGAGAGCACAGCCAGCAGGTCAAACCCCACAGAAATCAGTGTTTTACCCATTATTAGTTTCAGTGGAGGCCAAACTTCTTGCTCTATTTAAAAAACATTGTGAGTGTTTGAGAAAACCCACTATTTCAGGAAATAAATATTGCTGGAAATGAAACTCTTTTTTTTCTCTTCTTCATTTTACATTTGACACACACCACTTTTTCTAATACTACTTTGGTCAAACAGTGTTGGTATAACCATAAAATTCATGTAGGGCCAGAACATTGCTGGTAAACATAAGAACAAAGTGGGTATTCCAAAGTTCTACAAAATCTGGACATTTTTTTATTCCATACTGATCTGTTATAGAGCGCTAATTATTCTTCTAATTGTTTCTCAGCTCACAAAATACATTCCAGAGGTATCACCCATCAACTCAAAAAGAAAGTTCCACTTGGGTCCTTCAGCATAAAATCATTAATTGTAATTAGTAACACTTTCATTATTCACAGCAATGTTAGTCCTGATGCTTTTAAGGGTCAACTTGATGAATGCTCAGTTTCTCTTCATAAATACTGATTCTAAAAGTTCACAGTGTTTTCAGCTGGTGAATACACAGCAACAGATTTCATTCTCAGTACCTGCATTAGTTTGCTGCACCACTGGTTGAAATCCAAGCTTTTAGTCCAGCTTGGTTCCCTGGCTTTGCACATGGAATTAGAATTGTGAGAACAAGGAGAATTTTGTGTTTCCCACTGGTGCCAGCCTGCAGTCCTTGGAGGAGAATGCAGAGCCAGCACCGCATCAGAAAATCATCCTCTGCAGCCTCACCCAGATTCCTGGTGCCAAATGTTGGAACTAACGAAACACAAAGAGCCAATGACAGGACACAGTTTGTCTCTGCATTCTACACTCAAAACATTACTGGGTGCATTTTCAAAAGTATTAATTACCTTGAGAACAGATCCTGGGTGTAACAACCTTGCACTCAGGCTGCACACATGAAAAAAAAAATGAAACCCACTTGAATTTCAACATAAACCACTTTCTGCTGATTTTCACTAAAGACTGCAATAAAATCTCTGCTTCACATGCATTATTTTGCATATTTGCAAACAAGTTTTCACAACTGAAAACTACAAAAGGACAAGTTAATTTTGCACAGGAATGCATGTAAGCACCTGCAGGTTTTGTATTACCAGCACAGTTAGTACAATATGCACCAAAAAAAATTAAAACCTTTATATCTATTTTCTTGTTATCAAAAAATTATATTCTGATATTCTCTGGTGTGTTTTTCTATTCAGCAAGACACTGAAGCATAAAACAAGCTCTAGGCTTCCTGTGAAGCTCAGACTAAAGTCCATATTGTTTAAACCTGTCATCTCAAAACAGCATGTCCCTGAATAATTTGCTAAATGGGGATATCCTGAGAAACTACATATTTCTTCCTGGAATTGGGATCTCCATCCTCAGGCTGGCTCAACATGACCCTGAGCTGATCACTGCCAGTAAAAAGTGTTATTTGGGACTGTCTGTTCCACAGTGCAAGTTCAAATCAAAAATAAAGAAATACATGGGCAGTACCAAACAGTTCCTTTAAAATAGTGCTAATGGCTAAAATAACCTAAAGATTTGATTTGTTAATACCAGAATATGTTAAAAGAAAATCCTCAATGAAACAACAATGAGACACTGGAACCAATAATCCCTGGAGAACAAATCAGCCCAACTCAGTACTTGCAAACTGGTGAAGGCAGAAACAAGTTAACAGAACAAAAATCACATTTTGAATTATAGGTTTTTCTATTCTCTTGAACACTGATATGTTTTAAAACTTAACAAATTAATATTTCATTTTTATAAATGTACCTTGTATTTCCATGAACAGAAGGAATCTCTGCAGCACCAGAACAGGCAATTAAGGAATGAGCTGATCAACCACATTATGTGACAAGACACAACATGACAGACTAATTAGGTCAGCCCCACTTCATTTTTCTCCAGTAAAACTGTGTCTGGTAGGTTAGGAGTTACAAGTTGTAATTAACATCAACCATTAATCCCTTCTCATTTGGGCCAAAAGTAGGTTTCCCATTTTAAAACACCATATTGAGTTTTGTATTTCAGCACTAGCAACACTGAGAAAGTTCCCTTGATTTTTCTCATATAAAAACCAAAGGGTTGTTTTCATCACAAAATAAGAACAAAACAATGCACACAGAGCTTACATTACTAAGCCAAATATTGTTTTAAAAGTTTGTTTCAACACAACAAATATCCTATTTATCATTCCCAATTCAATTTGCTTCTATTTTTTAAATTTCATTTTTAAAAACAACAAGAGAGTTTTAGCTGGGTTTGACTCTTTATCTCCTCTCAATTACATAGGACCTGCTGTCCAAAATCAATCTAATATGACCACTTTTAATAGCACCTAAATCTTTAATTTGAATTTTTTGAAGTCCCTATTGGATAACAAGTGACATATATGTCACTAAATCACCATACATCAAAACATTCCTACCAAAGTTGGGTTTTTAAAAATAAAGAAATCTTTTATGCATATATTAGGATAGGTGTGGTTTTTTGTAGGGTAGCTGGGCAACTAAATCTCAATCTGACAGGACCTCTGTTGAGAGGGGAAAAAAAACAAGAAGACGTGCACTAATACAGCCTTACCCACAGCTTTCCAGCAGAAGCTGCCCAGCACCAAGTTCTCTTCAAATAAAATTTGAATTTGCACCAAGTTCTCTTCAAATAAAATCAATTTGCTTGTTCCACAGTGACATTAGCAAGAAGGGAAGAATGTCAAAGGTCTCCAAAGAGACAAGAGCAGCTGCTGGCTGCTGTAAAGTTGTTTATGGCAGGAATACCTGTCTCAAAGGGAAGAGCTCAGAATATTCAAGTCCATGCTAAAGATTTCTGGTATAGAGTGCCAAGCAGAAGCAGCAGCAGCTCCCTGGCATTTCTTCCTCTTCTTCTTCTTCTGTTCCTCTCTATCCTCTCACCCCAATACAGGGGATTTTATTCATAAATGATCCACTCAGCTAAAAACAATTCTAGAACATTTTTCCTACATTTAATTCTAAAGTACAAAAGCAGTGTCAGTCCTTACACATGATTTACACATACAGTTCTATCTATTCTCATAAATCTATTCTCATATCTGTTCTATCTAGAAATGCAAGCAACGTTCTGCTGTGGTTTTGTTACTGAACTTTAAACTGGGCTTTAGGGCTTTTTGCTCTCTTAAAGCACTTAAAGTATATTCCAACTTACTTAAAACTAAAACTTACACTTGTACTTCATGTCTATGTGGTTTAATATATTTTAAATTCTCTGAAGTCTTGAATACAATCCCTGCATTCTTTTCTCTCTCTGAGGAACTTCTATTTTATACACTACCACAGAAGAATGTTTTGTTACTAAACCAGACTGATGCACATGTGTGCTGCTGCTCCAGATGCACCCTGGGTCCAGCCACTTCACCTTTTAGCTCAAACATTTCATGTCTATGAAGGGAAGGCCCCAGTTTCCATCAGTCTCACATTTCCAGGTTGTACCTGCTCCCAGAGTGTCTCTGCAGTGCTTCCCAAAGGCACTGGGACAAGATGGGAGTCCAAAACCAGTGCAACACCACAGGTTCTGGAATAAATAATTCTGTGCTCCAGAAGGTCAAGTCCTCCACACTTGGAAGATTCAAGTTTTCAGATTTTGAAGATTTCTGCTGAAGACAATCTCCAGCAAATAAGAGAGGAGATAGCTGGATTTTACAGATTGCTACAAGAGCAAGATCCTTTCCACACAAGAGGGGAATTCTGAAAACACAGGTTTTAATGGTGACCTGAACCTCCTCAGCCACCCTCTGTCACATTTGCTGTCCCCACACTTTTCCTCCCTGCATCACCTTTTTCCTGCCTAGAATCTTGGCAATTAAAATGTATAAAAACAATTCAATGCTTTACCAGCTGAATTCCCAGGTGTTGGTATCTGTTTCTATGAAAGGAGGCTTCTCCTGCCGTTCCAAGGCAGCCTGGGCTACAATGGGAGCAGATTTGAGCAGTCAATCTCTGAACTGAGTGTGGGAACTCAGCACCAAAGTGTCCTTAAGGACAGGATAAAACCTGCAGTGGTAGGCTCTGTTTCCTCTGTAGAACACTTATTTGGATTTCAAGAAATAAAAACTATTTCTTTGCTCCTGAACATGCAACAAATTGGGAAGAAAACTGTCCC
>PYHW01009817.1:269832-305896 GCA_013186435.1 Turdus rufiventris | reverse complement strand
GTTTACATTCTCCATTTCAAAGAGAAGCTCCTGCCTTTCTCAGCAGACACCTGCCCTCCAAACTAAAACAGCAACTTTTCGTTCTTTGCCCATATATAAGCTGCACCTGATTATAAGCCACACTTTGGGTTCGGACCAAAATTTTAGTCAAAATGGTGCGGCTTATAATTGTGAAATTACTGTACTTGACCTGGTCTCTGTCAGGTTGTGTATGGCACCAATAACTCCCTGACTCTCTCTCCCCCATTTCTCAAGGTTCATTAAATGCCCATCCACAGCCAGATGCCACAAAAACCTTCTGGAAATAAAACATCCATGCAGCCGCTCCTGACACCACAATTTGATATGCCACTACAGCTTTAATTCACCTAAATAAACTTGGTTTAATTAGGTTTAATTTGCCTAAATAAACTTGGTTTCATCTCCTAGGGTCAGATGCCAGCTGCTACCACTGCAGTACAATTAGTAATAAGTAAAAACAGGTACCAGTGCTACAGCTGTAGTGACAGGATGCTATGATCCTTATGGAAACCTTCCAGCCTGGGATAATTCATAATTCTCTACCTTTCAGGACCTTTCCCAGACTTAGATCTGGAAAAAAAAACCCCAAACATTTCAAGGCTCAGCTAGGAAAATGGCCAGCAACATTTAAATTTGACCATCTACAGCTGAAGGGACAGTGATAATTAAAACACCCCTATTGCAGTTAATCACTGTGTGCCTATTAGGCTAGCTGCCTCCTTAACAACATAATTAAAAGCACATTTTAAATTCTTCATTCTGCTCGTGTTCATGAACAAGATTAATTTTTAGAAAGATGCTCTTGCAAGAGCTGACTTCTATTACAGTCTGGATTGATGAGCATTTTTGAGCAGGAGACAAAACTGACTCTAGTTGAATTAATAATATATGTTATTAATAAATTAAAAGATCTAAACAGCTTTAAAAATTTATTTTTAAATGCTTTTTTTTTTGTCATTACAGACAACTCCATAATTCTAATTCTTTCAAGCCAACTGTATGTGGAGTTGCCAGGAGTTTTGGCAAAAGAACAATACCATTTAACTTAGCAGCACCCAAAAATTAGGTGGCTGAGATGCAAAATAGAAAAGAAAAATATTGAAAAGTTCTCAGTTTTTCATACTAAAAAATCATTTCATCCTTACAACGAATGATAAACAGATTTCTGTAGTAAACTATACAAAAGCCTGGTGCAGTAAGCAACTGAAGCCATAAAACACAGGCTGTCCAGAACAATTTCTCACTTTCCTGCTGTTTCTAAGCAGAAAAAAGAATCCAGCTCCAGGCCAAGAACTGTAATGAACAAAATCCACAATTCATCTGCAGAGATCAGAATTTTGGGGTCACTTTAACTACATCTGAATACATCAGCAGATGTATAAAATAAATTTTAAAATAGAATAATTTTTTTTATTGAAGCTGAGAGTCCACTTGCTGACAAAGCTGAGAAACCAAGATATCTGTTGCCATACAGGACACCAGAATTTAGAGTTTCTCAGCCTGGATTCAACACGAGTTTTACTTGTGGAAAAGTGGAAAACATCATTTGTTGGTAGAAGCAGAGCTCATGCACATACCTGAATCAGAGCATTCCTTAATAAAAGCAAAAAACATTTTGCAAAGTTTTATTCTAAGATGTTCATTCCTGAGCCTTCTCACCTGCAGTGTGAAATTGAATAAACCAGCTCACAAATCCAAATTGCTTGTGGACCAGATGATTTTGCTTTCCCTCATTTAACAGCTGAGCAGCTTAATGCTCCTAAATATAGTTAAGCAGAACATTTTTGAAGGCTCATCTGTGAGTTAAAGGAAAATGATGCAAGTTTTGTATTTCTACACGTGTACACAGGTGGTCAGAAAGGAGATAATTATGTTTATACCAAAAAAATATCTATGGTATAGTCTGCTGAAATAACATTTTGTCCAAAATGTCTGAAAATGGAGATGAGTGAACACTGGTAAGATTTTAAATGAAGCCTAAGAACTACCTCATTGAAGCAATATTTAGAAATATGAATTACGGATGAATTAATCTATTTAGGAAACTCGTTTTTGTCCTTTTTTCTAAGCAAAAGCGCTTCAAGTCAGTTCTGAAGAGCTGCCACACGGTGGAGGTAAAAGCCTGTGATAGAAATGAGAGGCACACAGGAGTCACTGTAATTCTGTCCCCCTTTTATGTCCGTGAAAGTGAATTACCAAAATGAATATCACTCACTTTGAAAGCTACTAGAAAGCTGAACTGAGGAAGGATGGAAAGAGAAAAAACGGAAATAAATAAATACCAAAAATAGCTTAAATAATAAGGAAATTACTGTTGAAACAAATTAATTTTCCAAATTGAAACCTGTGCAGATCTATATAGTAAGAGAATTAGATCCCTGAGGAACATGTATTCAACAGAAAATAAATATTCCTAAGATTTATTTTAAACTGAAGCCATAATACTACAAAAAGAGCAGTCTTCCAAGGTAAGTAAAACCAGAACTCCCTTTCATGAATGTGTTCCCATCATTAGCTGGAGTTCCTAACTTTGCTTTTAATGGAAATCACACCCAGATCCAGGCAGAAGAGAATCCTTCCTTCCTGCAAAGCAGGAGGTGCCCTCCTAACAAACTGCAAATCTGGGTTTTAAATCTAATTCTGACACCTGTAGCTATCCTGGAAAAGCTTGGCTCAAAAATCTTCCAAGCATTCCAGAGATTTTTCACAGGTGAACTTCTCAACACCTGGACCCTGTACATTCATGCAATTAATACAAACCCCAATGAAATTTAAAAAATAATTTTTAAAAAAGCCTTTGTGGAGAATGAATGGCCCAATCTGTTATGACATCAAAAGAAACAGGTGGGAGCAGTTTATCCATATTTGGCTCAGAAAATGGTAAAATTGTGGTAAAATGGTAAAAAATCACTGGCAAAATGTTGTGGATTTGAAATGAAAAATATCTATAAAATGAAGCCATTCATATGTATGGACCAATGAAAACAACTTCTTCCTCAGAAAAGCACCACTGTGTTATTCCATAGGTTATTAAGGAAAATTAACCTCTGGATCCTTACCTTTATAGATATCTCCATTTTGCCAGCTGTTAACTGGGATTATCATACAACAGACTCAGAACAGCTCCAGGAAATTCAGGTAACATTCAGCTGGCAGCCAACCCCCAGCTCTGCTACCCAGTCAGTGTTAGGGGCAGTTGGCCAATTATAATCAATTAGAAGGAACGATTAATTAACTCCCCTGGGGATAGAGACCATTACAGAGAGCTATTGATGGATTAATGCACTTGAGAAATCACCAACCAAACGAAATCTAACAATCTAATGTTGGATTCTGCTCTTAGAATGCTGAAATTCTGGATGTATGTCCAAACTGGGAACAAGCCCCTCACCAAGAATTGGAACATGCTTGGAGGTGGAAGTAGCACTGGATTTGGCTGGAAGAGTTCATTTTTTTTCAGTGCTGCTTTGCAGATTTGAGCTCAAAACAGTGTTGACAAGAGAACAATATTTTACTGTTGCTGAGCAGCATCTGTTCCTCATTCTACACCTGCAAATAAGGTGTGAGTGGGTGGCTTTGTTTAGGTTTTGTTAGAAGGAATAGAGGCTGATAAGATCACCATTATCTTTTCATCAGGTGTCCTGTCTGCTGCAAGAGGCATCAGGGAAGATTCTTTTTGATATCTCGGATGAAAATAAAGCCCAATGTTATATCTGAGAATTGTTTATTAATAAATGTCTCTGCAGAAGAGGGGATAGAAAAGAGAGAAGGGGGAAAAATGTGGAAAATGTCAAGTAGAAGCCTTCCTGGGACACGGCTCCCCTCCATTTTCTGCCTCCTAAACACATGGCATGTGCTGGGGCTTTGTGCACAGCACCTATAATTTAATTTTTCACCCCCCATGTCAGAAAACAGATTCATAATGTATGTTGAGGCATAAATAAAAAAATCAAATTGGTCCTTCTCATCAGGGTGTGGTTTGTAAGACCAAAAACTGTCCTGGCCAAGTGGTCCAAGCTCCCCCTCTGTCCCTGGGCTGTAGAAGCCAATTCCTGCTCCCACACAGGCTGAACCCCACCTTATTTGGATGGTTCATCTTTTGTTGTGCAGTACAAACATCCAGAAATGACCTGTGCCAGAAGATTCCCATTATTTCCATTGCAGTGTTTGATACAGCCGTGAAAAAAGCACATTTACCTTAAAAAGCTGTCAGCACCCTGGCTGACTGCACAGCCATCCAAGGAGGAGAAAGCTTCTTGAGGTTCACCCCTCTGTAGCTCATGAGAGATGTAATAATTTCCAGCCATTGAAGACAGGGGGATGAATATCCTTGTTTATTTTTTTTCCTGCAAGAAGAGAAGTACAACCCTGCTGGGCTCTAGGAAGGCTTGGTGGTGTGGGGCCATGGGAGTAGAGACTCAGTGAGTTAATTTAGAGGTGCCTGTGCAGCAACAGATCTTACTCTCTACTGTCCTCTGTCTCAAAGAGTGTGAAGGGTCACCACTGGTAGGCATAGCCCCCCTCAAAGTATTTACCACTTACACACATCCCTTGGATCCCTTCTAGGGTCAGCTCATGGGTTCCCATCTTCAAAAAAGCTGCTCCAAAGGCTGTTTGCCCCCATGGCAGAAATCCCAGTGGCTGCAGCAGTGATGCTGCCAAATTGTCTTCTTCAAATGTTGGCACACTGGCCAAGTTTGGGATGATGCCTCTACACTGGTTTGTTTTCCAAAACATGCAGTCATTGCTGTGTGGCATCTCAAACAGCTGCCTGTCCACTGCTGTTACACAGCACTGCCTTTATTATCTTTATTTGAACAACTCTGTGAGCAGGAGCTGGGCCATCACACATCACATCACTGGGCCATGTCCTCATAGATACTGCATTTGGCCTGACGTGCAAATTTCCTGGTTTACAGACCCCACTTCAGTGCTGGCTCTGGGAGGGAAATAATGGACATTTTCAGCAGCTAAAGTACTCATGTCTGGGCTGATCTCTCAGTGGGAAGAGCAGCAGCGCCAGCAGGTCACACTTGTGTTACTGCTGTGGCAGGGGCAAACTGCACTGAGGCTTGAACTGAAATTCAACTTTTCCGTGAAGTTGTGACAGGTGAGAGAGCAAAAAAAAATCCATTTAAACTTACTACTGTACCCAGAGGTCACAGAACCACAGAATATTCCAAGTTGGAAGGGACCTACGAGGATCATTGGAACCTACAAGAGGTGTTTCCAAAACAGGTGCATCACCCATCTTACTCCTGCTCCCAATCAGAAATTGATCTGATAAGCCAGATGATGGGGACAATAAATACCAGCCTGAAGGCTGTTATGATAGTCCCACAGGTAGGCTGTGGAACAGAACAGTCTTGGATCTGACTTTTAAAAAGATGCATTTCTTCTGTGCAAGGTAAGTTGGCGCACCTGCTTCCAGGGCGCCAGATCCAGAGGGGCCAGGTGTGGGTGGCTCCTGCCCTGCTCCGCCCTGGATGTGAGCTGGCTTTTCTCACTGTAACTGAGAACAGGATTCTCCAGAGGCATCCTTTGAGCAAGGATGCAAGGGTAGCACATTTGGACCAGACCTTCCTGTTTTATTGGGGCAGGTTAAAGGTGACCATCAGGTGTTTGGGCTCCTGCTGTCCAGCTCTGGGGAGCTGGGTCCCCTCCTTGGGCTCTCCATCCCACAGGGGTCACCAGCTCCACCATGGGCAGGATCCAAACCCAGTGGCTACCACGTGCTGGGGTGCTAACCCTGGTGGCCACCAACAGGTTTTGGGGATGCCACTTGGGATTTGAGGGCAAAATGCCAGTTTTAAAACACAGCAGAGGTGGGTGGCCCAGCCCTTCTCAGACCCTGACACGGGCCATGTGTCCACACTGGAGTCACAGACCTGTCACCTGCCCTCTCCTTGCCCATGCTCTTACCAGCTCTTCAGGATGTAACCAAAACCACCACCTTAAGGACATGCACAGTGTTTTGTGACGCTTCACTTCTTGTTTTGCTGTCACTAGCAACGCTGATAGGAAAAAAATAATAATGAAACTTAGCAATTATATAGCTCTTTATATTTTGAAATCTCTGTACAAACATTACTTAAACAAAGCAAGGTAGTATGCAAAACAGTCATTGCTTAAAATAATCGACCAAGGGGCTGTGCTTCAGCAGTGACATCAGGAGAAGGACAAGAATGCTGGAAGGAAAGCAACAAACCAGAAGTATAATGATGTCTCCTCTTCAAATTTGGGATTATGAATGGAAAAAGTGTCAAGGACAGTATTTGAGAGTGTTTTTTACACCAGGCAGGTAAAACTGATGTATCTGCACTATCACACAGGGAGACAGGGGAGGAGTAACTGCTTAATGCAAATAATATACAGCAGTATCATACATATGTATGTATAAATGCATATTCACACACACATTGGATCTTAAACTCACTGAGGACATCTCAGCCAAACTGCAACAAAAATTACATTGGTATGATAGTGATGAAGGTATTAAAAACATAAAAACACGGCAGTGACACCAACTGTGGATCTTTCCCTCCAGAGAACAGATACTACTTAAACTCTTCTATCAGCTGCAAATATGACTTGCAATTCCTCTTTTCTGGAATGACTGAAGAAAACAAAACACAGCTACCCACAAAACTCATTCCTGCAGCACAAATGCCGTTGGTGCAATTAACTGCCCATTCATTAATGGGCAGTGGGACAGGCCTTTGGTGAAAGGTTCTGAAAAACACAGTACACTGACATGATCCAACAAGCAACCTGTGCCCTCCCTGGTCCCCACAGCTCTGCCAGGTCCAGGATTCCAGTCCCAGCCCAGCTCCTGCAGCCCCTCTGATGGTTTGTGTCATTCCCAGCTAGACAGAAGCTATGGGAAAAGCAAGTTTATTGGGAGCACCCTATGGGCTCGAGCACACAATGCCAGTGGGTGCATTGAGGGAAAACTGCCAGAGTTGACTCCCCCAGCTGTGTTTTAGGGACAAACACCTGACTAGGGGTGAACCTCTCCACCCTGCAGCTCCAAACACCAAGCCTGCCTGCCCAGAGACCCACACAGCTTCCTCTCATGGGGAATCAACCCAATATTGCTGCAAATACTCCAGTTGTTCACATAAAGGAAGAGCAGCAAGCCCAGTGAACCTCAATAGCCTCAATACACACAGCTGGTACATCTGAGCTGTGACATTTCTGGGAGGAGCAGTGGCTGTTGGAGCATCAGCTGCCAGGTGGGCAATTCCTTTGGTCCATGCTCCCTGTGCCTGCAGCCCAAGGGCCTCTCCAGCAAACTCCCCATTCCGATGCCGTAATTTCTACATTAGAAACCAGCAATTTCTATTTCTGTCTCCTCCTCCTGCTTCCATCAGATGCTGACTCAGCACAAGATGCAGCAAATCCATCCCACAGGAACAGGACCAAGCCCAGGAAATTTCCCCCTTCCAGCCCTGTGGCACAAATTTCAGCATCCCCTCTAAAATCCCCCCCTTGTGTTCTTATTAAAACCTCTGTGCACAAGCCCCAGAATAAACATTACCTCCTCTCCCAACAGGAGCACACAAAGTGAAGCTGGAAACATTTAAGCTCAACTGGAAACACTTGGTATCAGAAAATAAATAAATAAATGGATAAAGAAACTCAACAAAAACCACACAGTGATTCTCAGACAGAACAGTTATATTTCATACATTTTATTTCTGTGGGGTTTTAGGTTTTAAATAACATGAGACATTTTTTGCTCTGACTCTATACCTGAATTGCAACTCTCCTTCCTTTTCAGTAAACTTTGGGATAATTTTCACTGTGGACAGTTAATGACGATGAAATTGGAAAGAATTCAAAGTGCAGCTTCTCTGCAAGCACAAGCCATCCAAACATTAATTTAAGGAATGGAAATAAAAGTATTTTGAAAACCGCTGAAATTTTAAAAACCTAAAATTTCAATTATGTAGTGACCACGACTAAGCAGCTCTTAGAACACATTCTCAATTCCTGACTGGTATTTTTTTTTAAACCACATCTTGGTTTCCAAAGGCAGCACTACTCCGTGACACAGGCTCTGCCTCATGCTCCCAAACACTCTGACCAACAGCTTCAACTTGTGCACATTTGCACTGAGAGCACAGTGAGTTTTGGGGTTCCTTTGGCTACATGCACTCTTGCACATCACAAAATCATGGAATTGTTTGGGCTGGAAGGACCTTAAAGCTCATCCAGCTCCAGCCCCTGTCATGGACAGGGACGTCTTCCACTACCCCAGGTTGTTCCAAGCTCCATGCAATCTGGCCTTGAACACTTCCAGGGATCAGGAAGCCACAGCTTCTCTGGGCACCCTGTGCCAGGGTCTCACCACCCCCACAGGGTAAAAACTCTTCCCAATACCCAGACAAAATCTAATCTCCATTGGTTTGTAGCCATGCCTCTTGTCCTGACTCTGCAGCTCTCTTGGAGCCCCTCCAGGTGCTGGAAAGGGCTCTAAGGTCTGCCCAGAGCCTTCTCTTTCATCAACAGCCACAGCTCTCCCATCCTGTCTCCAGAAGTGATGAAATCCAACACCACTTCCATGATCCTGAGCCTTTCAGCTGCCAGTTCTTTTAGGTTTAGAGCAACCACACTCAAAAACCTTCTACTCCAGCTTCCTGTGCAGTAACCAGCCATGAAAAGCCTTCTCCAAGCCAAGGAGAAAATGAGAATTGCCAGCTGTACAGAGAGCCCACTAAACCCCTAAGACAGCAGAGTCACTGTTGCTATCACCAGCTGTTCCAGGGGGAGAGCCAGCTGGACATCCCCACTGCCAACAAGATCCTACACAATAACACTCACACAATCAGTAAGAATAATCTACAGTCATTACCAGGTCCTGAGTACAGCCATAAACAAGATTTCAAGTGTTAACCTTTAGGCCTGCAGAACATATATATATATATACATATATATTTAAAACATCTATATTTAAAATTATCTATTTACCTAACCTATAAAACTTTACTACAAGCCAGACTGCCAGCTGGAGAAAAAAACACCTTAAATTTCAATTTCAAGTATTCATCAACATTAAAGTTGTTACTCTAAGTCCTTTGAAGATCCTGAGACAATACTCAATTATAACTATGCAAATATTCAATCAGAATAATTATATAAATATTCAATCAAATATAAAGGAAACAAAATAAGAATGGAAGCAGTTCCCAGAGCAGCAGTACAACTTTGCTGTGCAGGCCAGCTCTCACCTACCCAGGCCAGGCTTTCCAGAGCCCTCAGCCTCCAAAAGCTGGTCTCCTACAAAATTTGGCAGCTCCAGAGGCTGAGTTGTCTTAACTTTTGCAGTCACTTGAGATTATAGACATCACTATCCCTCTCCTTGCTCAGTGACAGTCATTTCCAGGGAATTCTCCCTACTTCCTTCCATGTGTGAACTGCACAAAAAGGAACAAGGGATTGAAGGAAGCCAAGCAGTATTTTATTGACTCCCGGAAGACAGACAATGGATTGCACACAACCCTGGAAAACTTCTTTTTAAAATCCCAGAATTACCAACAAGAGAACTCTTCCTCATAAATAACCTGACACCATTCCTTCATCAAAAGATTTTGGCATGGAACGTATTTCTGTTGAAGTTTAAAGTTAATAGTTCATTCCAACAGCTAAAAAACTATGTCTATAATACTATTTAAATTTTTTTTTTCATAATTTTAACTTCATAAAAAAAATAGTCCTCAAAAAAAAAAAAAAAATCAGAGAGACACCAACTTTTGAATGAGTCCCTTAAAATGTGCATTTCACCTGACAGCAGCAGTGACTCCAAGGAAATACACTCAAGGAAACACCTTCTCCTGAACCCTGCAGAAACATGTTCACACTCCCAACCACAGCCTCAAACAGCACATCTGCAATGTGCCCAAGACAAGGCCAATCCCAAAGGCTGGTGTCCCAGTGCTTGCCAAGTCTGACCACGTACAACTCAGTTCCTTTTTGCTTTGGAAGATGTCAGTCTGCACCTCAGTTGGATGGTGACTCCAAGAGCCTTGCTTGGCCTGCAGAGGCCATGGGAGTGCTCTCAGCTTTAATGAGAAGCCACCACAAAGGTGAGTGAACCCAGCATTGCAGCTTCTTCCCCCAGCATCTGGAAAAGGCAGGAACCTCCAGAAGCATCAATTCCCTGAGGGGACCCCGGGGTCACAGACTCTCTTGCCTTCCCAGAGGAATGCTTGCTGTTATCCACAGTATCACCCAAATGTACCCTTTGCACCTCAGTGTCTTCCTCCCAAGGCATGAACCCAGAGACTTCAACTCATGCACAAGTGCTTTTCAGGTCTGATCAGGTTCTGAAGCTGAGAACAGGTTCCTACTGGAGCAGAAATGCCTTTGGGCTTCATGACTGGATTGGCCAGAAGTGGGTTTACACCAAAGTCTTCAACACCCCCCAAGGACTTGCTGACCCCAGAGGTGCTCCTTCTACACAGCAGTTCATCAAACCTCAGTATCTTGCTTCCACTTCACATTTTTACATAAAGCAGAAGTGTCCACACCTTCAGGAAAAACACTTTTTAAAGGAATAGCCAGAAGAGATGGACACACATTTGAGAGCAACTTACCTAATTAGCTTCATGATGCCCATCACACATGTAAAGCCCAACGGTAAGGGAGTCTCAGACACAACAATTTGGCGGAAAGCAGGTATAACTCACAGGAAATAAGTTTTAAGAACTGGTTTCTCTGTTACAAGAGCTTCTAGTGGAGAGCAATTAATACCCAACAAGTGACTGGTTTTGGCAACTCAGGCTTGGTGCCCTTAAAATGAGCAGATTTTTTTTAAAGCTGTTACATTGCTTTTACAGTTCAGATGGTGCTCAGATGAGTTCCTGGGATACACAAATCACCTACTTCTAAACAGGCTTCTGCATGTTATAGACTAAACTTCTTAACTTACAAATAATTATTTTGCTGTTTCCAGTTTACAATGGTAAAAAAATGAAGACTTCACAATGGGTATAAATGGGAGGTAAATGTATTTTTAAAAACAGAATAAAAAGCTGCACGTTAAAAACTGGCTCACAGACTAATAAATACATACATCAAAGACATGAAATTTTCAGCAGCTGGTTTTAAAGAGCAAGGAATTGGGAAAAAACTAGCTGTCCAGATTCCATTCTGGCTCTGTGGTCTGTGTACTAAAAATATCTGCAGTTGAAAAACAAGTTAGCAGAGGAGTAGAATCAGCTTTGTCACCTATTTTCTTTTTTAAAAATTAAGCTACTTCCTAAAAGTGTGGTGTAAAACCTAGAGAAACTATTAATTTCTTCATGCACTTGATGACATTGAATTAAAAAAGAAATTATTTTAACCCAGAAAAAATGAGTCATTGTATACAGTAAGGGCAGCCTTACTGCAAGTTTTCTACAGTAAAAGTATTTCTAGAAATACACCAGAAATTACTTTCCTATAACAAAATATACAATTATGTGTTGGATCATCATTGAGTTTCAATACTTAGGCAAAACAGAAACAGCTACTGTGAAGTTTCAAAAAAAACCCAAAGAAACCCAACTCCAAAGAGCAGAAAGATGTTTTGACGGCTGTGGAGATGCCAGAAAGCAATGCTGGACACCAGGAATCTCCAGAACAACTCCCTTTCCAAAATGATGTGCAGTTTGTGAATTAGACTGTGAGAGAAAACTGATCCTGTTCTATGGGCTTCTCCACCCAGGCTCCAAGTCCTGCCTTCAGGAATGCTTTAAACAAACACTCTTTAGCAGTTTGATACTCAGTGGCTCCTTGCTTGGTGTCGTGGTACAGGTTGGGTTTGAGGATCTTTGAGCGCAAGCTGGAGGAAAGCTGTGGGGTTGAGAGACAAGAGAGGGAGAGAGATGAGACTATTAAAGCCAAACAGTGCCAGAGTGACTGAGTTATTTAAACAGCTAATATTAAAACAAACTAAGGATCTAGCAAACAAGAAGCTGAGGCCAAAAAGCCACAGACATACTTCCTAGAAGCTTTCTTTCTGAGAATAAAGAGGAAAACCTCAGCAGTGAAAATGAGATTATCCTTCCAAATCCATTAAAATGCAAAGGCAAGCTCAAAGGAGACAGTATCCTTTGCTTACTCAGCTATAAAAAAAGGAATATGCATTTTGGATCTAACACCATCACATTAAAGAATAGAGTTAACACATTGTTCTCCATTACTGCATGGAGCAGCAGCTACCTGGCCTCAAATTGCACCAGAGAGGTCTAGATTAGATATTAGAAAAAAAATTTCACTGAAAGGGCTGTAAAACATTGGAACAGACTACCCAGGGAAGTAGTGGGGTCACCATCCCTGGAAATCTTAAAAAAATGTGTGGATGTGGTGCTAGAGGACACAGTGGGGAGGCACTGATGGCTGGACTCAACTTTTCCAGCCTTAATGATTCTGTGGCTCTAACAGGAGGCTGAGGAAGAGTACAGAAAGCACATGCAGGTACTTCAGTGAGATTGAATGTCAGGCTGGTCCCTCTGGAAGCTGTACCTTGGCGTGGATGCGCATCCAGCGGCTGTAGAACGCGTGCTTGCAGAGGCGCGATGCGCGGCCCATCTCATCCTTGCCAGTTGTGGCATTAATGACTTCCAGGCCAGAGTCTCCTACTGTCCAGTTCACACTGAAGTTGGGGGCCTTCCCTGGCTGACGGGCTTCAGCGTTGCTGATACCTGAAAGAAACGTCATGTTTAATGATGATGAAAAATATAAGTGCTTGACTTTTGTTTTTTTGTTGGGGGGTAAACAGTCTCAAAAGCAGATATTTTATTTTGGGGGCATTCTACTGCAGATTTCTCACCAGCTTGCAGAGGTAACACCGTGGACATCTCACTGTCATTCTGGCTAAAGTGTTCTCTAGTTCTGTCCTTCCCAGCAGGGCAAGTGTGCACTGCTGGAGAAAGCAGCCTCCTTGGCAGAGGGGATCAGGGAGAGTTCTGTGGCAGGAGTTCATGGGATTCATCTCACCTCCACATGGATGTGGAAGTGTGAACCCTGGAAGTGTTCATGGCCAGGTTGGACGGGGTGTGGAACAACCTGGGATAGTGGAAGATGCCCTTTCCCATGGCAGGGGGTGGAATGAGATGGGCTTCACAGCCCCTTCCAACACAAACCATCCCATGATTCTGCTGAAAGTAAGCCCCATCCTCAGCACCCTGCACAAAGCCAGAACTAGCAGACATTTGGGTCACCCAGCATAAACCCACTTGGTTCTAGCTGACTCCCCACTTCACACACCCAGTGCTGCACACTGAGCCTGGAGACAGGAACCACAGGACTCCAATCACTTTGCTCAGGTGTTCACCTTCCAACTATGGCTCTGTTTCCAGGAAAGGAGAAGCAAAGCCACCACACTCTAACCCAAGTGCAAATCCAGTCTGGCTGCCTGCCCAGGGCAGGGTTTATTCCCCACTGGAATAAATTTATTCTCCACTGAAATAAAAAAAACCTTGGTGCTCAAACATGAACTACACACAATGAAGGTCACAGCAGCTGCTGCCATGCACGTGTGACTCCTCAGACATTCCAGGGGTGGCAAAACTCTACTGAAGATGTCTCAGTCACCTCACCAGGAGAGAACAAAGCACCAGGGCAATTTGTTCTTCCTAGTAAATAAAAACCCAATTTTACTTTAAGGCAGCTCTCACTATGAACCTATTGCAAGTCTACTCCACTGTAGAGAGCAGGTCAGGTCCTACACTTAATAAAATCTGAACATTTTGTGGAAATTGAACATAAGCAACACAGCAGGATGCATTTCTGGCTGATATCTGGAGCACAGTCTAATAAAGCTGGGCACCTGGGAGCAGGACTGGCTCACCTGGCTCAGTCTCATGGCACCTCTAGGCCCAACACTGAGTGTGCAAGGTCAGAATGACTCTGCAAAATTCAGTTTCCTTCCTATCATCAATTCCTCATTTAATAAACAAAGAAACCCTTTGAAACACAAACCACTGAAGCTGTTGCATTTTTACCCTTGGTTTGGATCAATCTTGTCATTATGACTGATAAGAAATAATAAACTGAATAATAACAGAAAATAACCTACTATTCCCCATTTGCTTAAAATTGAGACTTGAAACAAAAGTTGGTTTTACCAAAAGTGATAAGAAATTAATGCCACATGACAATTCTTGGTCTTTCTTTTTTTTTCTTTTAATTTAATGACATCTATACTATTACCTTTTCTTTTATTATTGTACTATTAATCAAGTATGGGATCAGACAGAGGTCATCAAGTACTCCAAAACACTTGTGATATCACAACCAGTCCCACAAGCAAATCAAATCAAGATGAGACAGCTGAACATCCAGTATGTACTAAATTTCCATTGCAATTATTCAATTCCATCCTTGGTTTTTGATGAATTAAATAGATACAAAGTTTTAAAAAAAGCCCAAAACCAACCCAGATTTAGAATTTCAATAGATTTAATTAATAAGAACACATTCAGCTGCTTATTTGTATGCAAGAAGCCTGGAGAGATGTCCAAGGAGTCCCTGATGGTGGGTAACCAGTAGCATGGACAGGGAATCAAGGTCATCTCAAAATCAAAGCATTTGATAAAACTTTAGGTGGGTTGTACCTTCCCCCTCAAAATTTACACATGAATATAGCACAATATGCTGAGATGAGAAACAGAAAAGAAATTTAGGGTAGAAAGTCAAATATTTTACTCTTTTTTGAAAACTAATAGAACTAAAGCAATTTAGAGAACATTGCTCATAACTTACTGTTGAATATTATTACAAAGGGATATAATAAACAAAAGCAAAGGTCACTGCTCTTTGTGCCAGTGCTTATATAAATAATAAAGTATGAAAGTTCTTTGAGGAGAGATCTAAAACAAGCTTTGTTATAAAGGACATAGAAAGCTGAAAAACAACAATGTGAACAGGAGGATAAGGTACCAAGGGAACACCCAAATTAAAAAAAAAAATCACCAGAAGTTCTGCTGAAAGACTTATTTTTGTCTACCTTAAAAACAAATTCATTAACACCTGGATAAAGATGATCTCTTTGGGAAGAGTGAACACAGCTGGAGACAGACCTGGCATGTGGGGTGGGGGAAAAACTGAGGTAGGATCACCAAATTATTTTGAAACAGCAATAAGAGGAGCAATAGCAAAAAATAGCAGAAAATACCTCACATACTGGGTGTCTAGGCAATGAAAAGGTAGATAAAACTCCTCACAGATGAACATAAAAAAACAAAGCAATCTTCCACAAGGAGTGCTGGACTTGGAGCCTGATATTAGCACTCAGGTATGAGATTTTAGTTTCTAATATTCAGTTCTACCAAAAGGTCAAGTCAATCACCAACAGTAATCAAAGTGAATGTCAGGAATTATTAGTGAAGGATCAAGGAAGGGAACAGAATATATGCCACTACATAGACCAGTATTGCTGCTTTACCCTGAATATCAGGTACTGCCCTGGTCTCACTAGCACAAAAATGATCCTCATGTGAAAGTATCTCTATGCAAGGAAAAACAAAGACTCAGACACTTCAGCTTGAAAAAAAAAAAATAGGACTTATGTAGGAATATCTCAGAGGTATAGAAAACTGAGTGTCATGACCACTGCTTATGGTCTGGATCTCACAGAGCACTGAGGAACACCCAGCTGAGGAAGTTCCTTTGCACAAACCTTTGCACATTCCACAGCCCTCCTTACTCAAGGAGGCTGTGGATAGCAAAATGTTGAAACCATTTCAAAAAATGGAACCAGGAATGATCAAATGAAAGATGTGTTAAGGATTCCTAAACATGAAGATCTCAGTACCTGACTTGGGTTTCTCCTGCATGCCCACCTCCCACACAGTGGCTCCCCATCAAAAAGAGGCTGTGCAAACAACCTTAATGATTCTGTGATTTAACCTGCTGGCAAAAAGTGTAAGTAAAAACGCCCTTATAAAAAAAGATCATGAAACTACAATTTTTAGCAGTACAAAAAGTATCTCAAAGTAAAACACTTGACGCTAGTGTCCCAGCAGATGAAAAATTTGCCTTATTAGAGGATAAAACCCTTTTTTTACAAATAAATACATTAAAAAAAAAAAAGCCAAACTATTTTTACAATACTTTCTAAGCTAAACAGGCAGGACAGTAGGGCAAGACTGGTATTTCTGTTCCTGGTGGAACTAAATCACAGAGTGTGTGTGCTAAAAGAAAGGACACAACTGGAGACAGGTATTTCTGCTGCACTTGTTCTAGGTGAGAATACACTAAAAAAAATATGTGAATCCAAGAGCACATGGACAGCTATACAATCCATCAGCAGAGGTCAGAAAATCAGCTTTCAAGACTGAACCATTAAAAGAAAATACATCAGCGTAGTTCTCTGCCCAACCTCCTAAAGAACCTCTCTGTACATTTTTAAGAAGTGCATTTTTGTGAAAACTCAAACATTTCGAAACTCCCTCTGCTGCACAGAAAGTCTTAGTTCAACTGTTTAAACAGATGGTTCTATTTCATGGGAAATAGATGACAGCACCATTGCAGAAAGATGATTTTCAAGAAGACAAGTTACAGTTACATGCTGTGAAAAGGATAACAAAAACACTTCTCACTCTGATGCAAACCTGCTGTCTTGAAGTACTGACAAAAATTCCCCAAAATCAGGCAGAAACAGTGCATGCATCAGCTACTGTGCTCATAAAACTCTTAGATACTTGGTACAGAATATTGCATCTCTTACTTGCTGATATAAGGGCAAATATGTTATTTAGCATTTTTATACGTCAGAGAATTCTTATTACCTCTTACCTAAAGAAATGCTCATTGTTCACAATGCCCTTTTCTCTACTCTCTCCCTAAATCCTTTTTTAAAATTCATGTCAAACTTTAAACATGCTTGAAAATTATGAGCTTTTTTTTTACCCCTGAAAAATAAACACATGCCAAAAGCTAACCTCTACAGAACAAAGCAATGCACACAGTGAGAGGAAGGATGAGATTTCAGTTTCAAAGCTTTCAGAGCATTGCTGTAACAAGCCATTTTAGCATTTAAGACAGGTGAGGTGTTATCTCCATCCATTTTCAGTTGCTTATTGACCTAAAAATTATGACCCAAGCATGTCTGTCTTGGCATACTGCTAGAAGGGACCACTCAACAAAAATCTGCAATGCAAGAGAAGTGACAGCGAGTGCTAACACACTATTCCACAGGTGGGAGGAGGTTTCCCTAAGCCTTCAACTCTCCTCATATCTTCCTAGGGCATGCTCCAGACAGGAATGGTATCATCCCAAAGTTTCATCCCCCAGTTCTTCCCAACTTTTAAAGGTCCTTGCTCTGGTGTTTCTGACTAGGTATCTGTATTATGTTTCAATCACAACTTCTCTAAGGCAAGCAGCAAGCAGTTTACTCACAGCACACAGTTTGCAAGGCTTTGAGAACTACAAAATCACAATGCTACTGGAACAGACTTAGTTACCGGCACGGCCTTCTCCATTAGATACTTGCCACTAAGTAAAGGTCTGTTGAGTGTATAAAGAGGTGGTAGATCTTCTATCTCTGCTATCCTCTGGTATACGGCTCTGGATAGATGATCCCCATGATATAAACTCCCCAAGATGATGCTAGAGAAGTAAATTGGCTCCACAAAGAGGCTAAGTAAGGCTCCTTGAATACCCAATACGTTCCACCTAAGAGGGAGGGAAAAACAAAACAAAACAAAAAACAAAAAAACACTTTCTTTTTAATGGAACAAGTAACATCTGCCAGACATAACAGCAGTTAATCACAATGGACCAGACTTTCAACCCTTCCTCCTGACCAGCACATGACCATGGTAGCATAAGCTGTGACAGAGTTTCAGAGATCAGCTTAGGGGATGTTTACTCAGTGTAATCCTGAGTAAAATGACAGGAGCAGACTCTGTAACTTGTACCCCTGCTAACATGTCTGGTGATGCATTTTCCAGCACTCTACTGCCACTGATGGACAGGATCATTCATTGGAGAAAGCCAAACTGTGAGATTCTCCACCAGAAACAGCAGCTGATGCCTCCAGAAGACACGTGGCAGGGAGAAGAGCATCCTTCCCAGAGCACAAGAAGGATTGTCTGCAAGACCTCCATACCTCACCACCACAAGGAAAGACCTGTCCTTCACGTCCTAGCCCAGCTGCCCACACCCTGCTGACAGAAAGGGCACATGCACTGGCCTGCAACATCCACGGGCAGGGACAAAACTGAATATGAAAACTGAAAACATACAAAGAATGCATACAGCCTTTGCTCCCGTTAGCTGCTCCACAGATTGCAAACATAAATCCCTGACTGAGCACTGTGATTTACACTGGATCAGCTCTGGTGGCAGGGATATAGAAGGCCTAGGAGCAAAATCCTGATTTTGACTTTTTTTTTACATTGTGTTCATTTGATCAAGTTTTGGCTCTCAATGTCTCTAACTGTCACACAAAATTCTTTTGAAAACCCCAACATATCCTGCAGAGTATTTTCCCTGCCTTGGTACTGAGGAATACTGAGGCACTAGGAAAATAGCATATTTCAGTGTTGGAATCCCAGAATGGTTTGGCTTGGAAGGGACCTTACACATACTCTAGTTTCAAACCCTGCCATGGACATGGACACCTTCCACTATCCCAGGCTGTTCCAAGCCCTGTCCAACCTGGAGCTGGAGTCCAGCTGGAACAGCCAGACACAAGCAGCAGGAAAAGTTTCCTTTGGTGCTTGGATAAAACAGAGGAGCACATCAGAAGTTCTTGTGCTCCCACAGAATGGCTGTCCTTATTAAAACCCCATGCTATACCAGGTTGCAAGGTTCTCCTAGGAAAACAGGGAATTCAGATGTTGCTAACAGTGTTTCTTGCAGCTTGTGCTGGGCAGGCTACACATCAGCATCCTCTCAGGCTAGAAACTCCACATCACAACTGTTCCACTACTGCAATAACTGAACTACACAGGTTGGCTTCAGGACTTGCACCATGTTTCTTTGTTTTACCATTTTTATATTAAAAAAAGATTATAAACCAAAGAAACTATTTCTTGGCATATCTTTACTGATGATGAAAGTGGAGGCAATATGCATTCATTTACTCACCTGTCATTAAAAAAGCTGGCCCTGGTAAGTGAGTACAAATACTGTGCTAATATATGAGGCACATTTTACATGGAATAAAGGTGCATTTTTTTATAAGACTGAAAACACAATCAGCAACCAAGCGTCAGAGTAAAGATACCAAGTCAAAATTGCTGCTTCCCAGGACCAATATGCCTTTCTGACTGCTACAGACACTGGTAATACTATGGAAGAAACATCTGAAAGGAATTCAAGAGTAAGCATTGCAAACTGAGGTTTGCAGACAAGGCACATCACATTTATATTACATGATCAGTGCTTAAGTGATGATAAACATTTTAAAATAGGCCAAAGTACTCCTCTGGCAAGCCCTCACTTCCTAAATAAAATCTCTGCCAGACCCTTTTCCTTCCTTCTGACTTCAGTATTTCCAGAGCTTGTGTTTTGCTGCTTCCTCCCACACTTGGTGACCTTCCCTGGTACAGAAAATGAGAGCTGACATTTGTCTTGTGAACAATTGGAAGAGGAGGAGGAGTGAGGACAGCCGAGCAAGCCTCTGCAAAGAGGACTGTATGAACTGGTATTACTGGGCACAGCTGGGTTGTGCTGAATCCCCTTTGCCACTGCAGCACACACTTGTGCTGGGCTCAGAGCAATGGGCCTGCAGAGACCACTCACACAACCAAAACTCTGAATAGTCATTAGGCAAGGATGGGTGGTAGTTAGGCTCTAAAACTACTTTGAAATCTTATTGTTATAATAAAAGAATATATAGTTCCCTACAGAAATGGATTCTTACATCAGAAACTGGTTATAGTGAAGAGATAAACATGAAACCCAAAAGAATCACACCATCACTAAGGCTGGAAAAGCCCTCTAAAGTCATCAAGTCCATCATCCTGCTCTCCACTGTTCCCAGGTGCCACATCCACACACCTTTGGACACTTCCAGGGACACTCCACCACTTCTCTGTGCAGCCTGTTCCAGTGCCTGGCCAAGTCTTTCATTACAAACCGTGCAGTGCAGAGCAGAAAAAGCAAAATGCACTACAGAAAACTTCAAGTCAGTGTTGTCTTTATAGTGGAGCGATTAAACAATGGATTTTATTTTTTCTTCACATTGAAAAGAGTATCAGAAAAGAGTTAAGTAAGTGAAGTGGTTTAAATCTAGCCCAAAGCTGAGTGCTAAAGAACAAACATGAGCAGAACACAGGAATGCTGCAGCACATCAATAAAAACTGAATTGCCTGAAGTAAAGCATGAAAAACAGAGTTGTAGGTTGGAAAGAACACCCAGTGAAGCAGGCAGGGAAACCCTTTCTATGTAAACCTTCTCAGTGGAAACACCCGAAATGCTTGTCTAAGGTAAGCAAAAAAAAAAAAAAAAAAAGTCTTATGACAGTATTTAATATATTCTGAGCATTCTGGTTTTAAGTTAATACAAGAATATTCTCTGATTACCTTTAAAAACTTTACCTTAAAGTAAAATTGACACTTAAAGCACAAGCTCTTAGATTGGTATGAAAAGCCACAAGATTTATATTCAAATTGCTAATGCTTAACCACAGGTGCCCTGCTTTGAGCTGGGGTACAGCTCAAATTCCTTGAGCTTCCTTTACTGTTGGAATAGAAGGATAGTGTTGGGAAAAGCTCCTTCAAACCAGTGCATCCCAACACCTCACAGCTCAACCCCAACCTTGGCCTTGGCAGATCAATGCACATGAGTTGTGTTCAACTCCTGTCAATTTATAGAGGACACTCTCTGTGTACTGTGCTCACCTGATGCTTTAGAGATGAGCACCTCAGTGGGAAATCTGAATTTTATAAATTTCTCCCACTCACTGGTTTTCTTATTCTGCATGCTCTGCTCTAGATCTGTTCCTAACAGTTTGGAGGATGGATGCATTTCCTCAACCTTTCTGCTGTTCTCAAGCACACTAAAAAAAGAGGGTGGAGAAAGCCAAGACTGACACCAAATCAAGAGGAGTCCTCTCCTCCTTGCTGCGTAGTCACATTTCTGCTTTGGACCACCACCTGCTCAGGGGTATCACAGTGGATTCCTAAAAGGTCTGTGGGTTTCTTCATGAAACGCAGCTGATTTCACAGCTCTTGACAAATGAGAAGGCAAGCAAAATTTAACTCTCAGCAACACTTTCACAGCTTGCTGGTAGCACCTCTTGCCAAAAATAAAACCGGTTAAAAATAGATGTGCCAGGTAAAAACTCTCCTCTGAACTTTCCAAACTCAAAAGGTACAGAAATTCTGGTATTCACATTTTAGAGAAAATACAGAATTGAGGCAGACCTAACAGATATAAGTCATAAAATTTGATGTTAATATCAAACATCCTTATTTATGCATAAGGATCTGCATCATCCTTATGCAGAGAGCAGGATGGGCCAGGGGAGTCACTGTTTGTGCCCCACAATGGTGTCCACATGGAACTGGTATTAAAATTCATCTCAGGAAAACAAGAGAATCCTGCAACTACTCAAATGGGGCAAAACCTGACAAGCGTTTACAGCTCAATGACCTTCTCATATCAAAATAACAATTACTATCAAGAAATGAAAATTATTTAGTTGGCACTTGGTTTATCACAAGTTTTTACTTGCAACTGATGGCAAGTTAGAGAAGTTGTCATTGTGGAAGATGTAGGACTAACCCAGAAAGCACTTTTCTTTCTGGCATGCCAAAAGTACAACTTTAAACCCACTTTCTCTTTGTTTCCTAAAGAGATTAATTCTCTATAACCACTCCTCTTCAAGAGCCACAGCTGTAAACAGGCAGCAGTATCTTTAAAAGGAGAGCTGCTTTTGAATCAAGTGGCTGGGTCAGCAGCCCACACTGTAAATAAGTGCAGGAAGTCTCTGGTCTTGGACAGTAGCTCTTCTCACAACCACTTTAGATTTGCAGTTACAGACATGACAAAAGTTGTCCCCTTGTAGCTGCACTGAGGCAGGCAACCACACGGCTCTGACTTGTCCCAGCTTTTTAGGCATTGCCTGGATTTGCTGCCTAGATGTTGCTGGAAACTGAAATTGTTGTAGTTTATGACTTAAATATCTTCATAAAGGATGCTTGTCTATTATAGTAAATTTGTATTACAAAAGCTGCAGAGAAGAGCACTACACCCTGAAGAGGCCTGATTGAGGCACTACTGATTGAGGTTAACAATTCAGGGCTGGGGCAGAAGAATACATCACAGAGAGAACCTTAGGGGTAAAGACCACAGCTCTGGGGTTATCAGCTGTGAGACTGGCACAGACCCTTGAACCTAAGGGTGGGGACAGAGGTTTTGAATGCACAGTGAAAAAACCTCTGGTCAGAGGCAGTGAATGCTCATCCTGTGCTGTGTAGAGCTCAGCTGTGGGGCCTCTTCACCCCAGGAACAGCTGCATCCACGGGAAGGACAGCAGAGGGGTGTCATGGCCCATCAAAGGCCCTCCTAAAGAGGTCTCCAGACCTGCAGCATGATGCAACAAGATCCAGAGCCTTGTGTCAAAATGGTCCCCTGCAAGGGAGGCACGTGGGCATTCCCACTTGCCCAAAATGTATATGAATCCACTGAATGGTACATTTTTTTGGAGTGGCATGGGATGGCTGTGGCATGGGACCCTCACCACCAGCACCAGATGGAGCAACAAAACATCCTTGGGACCCTTGGGAGGGTGATGTGTTCCACCTAACCCCTGTCCCCCTACCCCCACACACACTTCTTCCTTTATTTCTTTCTCTTTGCCTCTTTTACTATTAAATAAAATATACCAATTTTTTGGCACCAAGATTTAACTTTGCTTGGTTTTAACCACGCTTTTTAGGTATTTTTTGAACATTCAAACTCCTGTCCATTTTATTCACATTATTTTCTTTGCTCTTCTGGGTTTCAACCAGATTGTAACATGTGTGAGCTTACTTGGGAGAGGCTCCATAATGGCACACCTTGGGTAATCATTTCTCACCACCTCCCCTCAGGTATTTCACCTAAGTGCCACGCTGCCACCACACATCAAAGTGGCCACTGCAATTCACAAGCTACTGTCACTGGGTTAAGAACTGGTAAGGAGAAATGTTCACTTTTGGGGGAAAAGAAAAGAGAAAGATTGAGTTACAAATCTCCATCTGGATTTGCCACTCTGAGCATAAAACAAGCCTAGTGGATGGGCATGTGATGTTCTTTCCCACAGAAGTTTATCAGAAAAATATTTTCTCTTCTTGCAAGCAGAAGAGCACCAATGACTTCTCTCTTAACAACTCAACCTACAAAGTTTTTCTCAGTGCCCCAGAGCTTTTCTAAGAAATCGTGTGAGTAGGAATTTTGTGCTTCTCAGCACGACATCAGCCATTAACTGGAATGTTTAATGAGAAGGCAAGTAATTATTTGAAACCAAAAAAATGGGCAGAAAAACACATCAAAAGAAAAATGACAAAAAAATCAACACTGTGAAGTACCATGGCACCAGGCCAGGATACATTTAAAACAAATGCATGTATATTAATGTTAACTCTGGTCAGAAACCACCCTAACACCTTTCTGCAGAGCCACTGAGCTCTACCACACCAGGAAAATCTTGTTTTAATGCTTCCACTCCAAGTGGGATTACACTCACGCATTTCTCACGACTTTTCTTGGACGTTCCTACCAGGTTTAGGAGGGCAGCAAAGCACTCAAAGGCTAGAAACAGCAACTTGGATTATACAGATAATCCACACAGACGAGGCAGTTCAGATACAAGTGCAATCCCACACCCTAAATGTATCCACATCTTTCCCAGGCTGTGTCTGTGAACCTTTGGGAAAGCTCAAGGGAAATTCCTGGGCATACTGAAGGATTGAGTGCTGGACACTATGGAGCACAGTATTCTATCAAATGTAAATGGACAAAACACATCAGGGCAATTAAAAAAAAAAAAAAAAAAAAGAAAATTTGGGCCTCCTTACCCGTCATACAGTCTTTGTTCTGTGTCAAGGGGTTCTATTTGCTTCCTTCACTGGCACAAACAAAATTATTCCCATTAGCCCCAAGGAGAGGTGACAGCTAGCTATGGAAGCGAGAGATGGATTCTGTTCTGCATCACACAAAATCAACAAAAGAGTCAAATGTGTTCTAGCTCAACAACTGGCTTTTTCTTATATATTTGCAATGACAATGTGATAAAAGAATGTGGCATGAATCCCAAGGCAGGTGGTTGGGAGAAGCCCCTGGCATGAAACTGGAGAATTTATTTGGTGAATTTTACTGAAAATATTATAAAATAAGCTGAAATGTCATTTTTGTAGAATTACTTTTCCCCAGCTGCCTGCCCTAGCTTCTGAAAGGCCCTATTCATTTGTGTTAGGGGTGTTTTAAATAAAATAAAACGTTTTCCTTCAGTAGAGATGCTGATTGCTTGAGACAAGACTAAAGGCACAAAGCCATTATATAACCTTCCTCCTCTATTTTTCATTTGGCAGTTCACAAGAATAGCTCCAACTTAATACCTTTAATAAATTTTGCATCAGACTAATGGTGATTTGAGACAACAGCAGAGCTCTTTTAATTACAACATATACAACATATCATTAAAAATAACTGAAGTATCATTAGATAAAAAACTTGGCATTTCTCATCTACTTTGCAAGAGCACAAAGGCTGCAAACATGGAGACTCATTTAAAAAAATTCTGATGTTCTCCCATACTTCCAATGCTTGTTAAAGAATACTACTGCTGAACTGGTTTTGCCCATTTATGATTTTGAAAACAAACAACAACAATCTTTCAATCTTTTCCAAAAGAACAATAAAAAAGAAATTTGATGGAATATAAATTAAAATATTGTTCAGGAAACAAAATATTTAATTTCAATAAAATATTTAAACTATAATAAAAATTCCGGAGTAAAACCTAGATGTGTCCCTCAATTAGGATTTTTTTTAACAGGGACATTTTTCACTATAAAAATAATAAAAAACTAAACTATGCATAGAAAATGTAGGGATCTTTGATATCATGGAATGGTTTGGGTTGGAAGGGACTTCAAAGTTTATCCTGTCCCAACCCTGTGCCATGGGCAGGGACACTTTCAACTAGACCAGGCTGCTCCAAGCCCCATCCAATCTGACTTTTAACATTTCCAACGATGGAGCAAGAACACAGATCACCAGAGGAAGTTATCCAAATGTAAGTAATGCAATAGATTTACTGCACTGTTTTCCTAATTCTATACTACTTTAGAGGAAAAAATCTAAAATATTCCTCTGCTATTCCCCAGTGACAGAAACACAAAACAAAGCTGTCATGACTTGATGTGGCTAGAGTGACAGAGAATGACTACACCTTGCCTCTGAAGCCAGCAAAAGGTCTGACACCAATTGCAGGTGAAGAATCAGAGCTTTGTCACAGGGGTGACAGCCACCCTCACACTGTGTCTAAGCAGGGAGATAAGCCCATCAATTCCCTGCACGTGCACTGTGGGTGCCATGCACCCCTCCTCTCTGGTAGGAATCACAGGATGGTTTTGGATTGGAAGGACCTTAAAAATGCTTATTCCACTCCCTGCCATGGGCAGGATACCTTCCACTAGTCCAGGTTGCTCCCAGCCTCATCCAGCCTTGGCCTTGAACACCTCCAGGGATGGGGCAGCCACAACTTCTTTGGGCACCCTGTGCCAGGGCCCCAGCACCCTCATAGGGAAGAATTTCCAATATCCCATCTAACCCGTCCCTGCTTCAGCTTAAAGCCATTGCACCTTGTCCTACGCCCTCCTTCAGCAGTAACATCAACAGCAGCCAAACCAATCATGCAGTGTCTCACCTGGCTATCTTGTCACTGCAGGACATGGTCAGCAGCCTCTCTCCTTGCAAGACCCCATCCCAGGTCTGGATAGTGGTGGTGGAGCGCACAGGGATGGTCCCTTCGCCAGACTCGATCTTTGTCCGTAGCTGTCCCCTGGCTTTGCGGTTTGGATGTCTGTCCCCTTGGTCTGAAGGACAAAAAACACTGACAATCAGCTGAGCAACATTCTCGAAGGCTTTCACATTAGAATCACAGTAAGGAAGACTGATTTGAGGTATTGCTGTTACTGCAGTTACTGCTGGCTTGCATCACAGTTCCTACTGCTCTTGGCAATTCAGCTGCAGCCTCCGACACCGCTCACAAATACTGCCTTCCAAAACACACCTGCAGTTCAACCAAGCTCTCACCAAAGGAGCAGTAGGAAGCAGGCAGCTCTTGTGCTCTGTTCTGTGTGTTACAGAGTTAAAATGAAGTTAATGGGCAGACTTTGGAAGAAGAAGCAGGCAGAGAATTGCTGTTAAAGGATGGAAACGGGGAAAGGGGATGGTTAGTTCTGTAGGAATACTTGCTGACTCACTGGCTTATCTCAGTTAGCATCAGCCTCTTCAAGACCACAGGGCTCATCACTCTATACTGAACTTCTACCACAGAAGAAGAACAGCTCAGATTTTTTGGGAAGAGATCTTTTTCTAACACACTTCTATGCTAAAAGGAAAGAAGACACCTAAATTTTAACCATGCTGCTTGTACATGACCCAAGAATAATTTAAGCTCCTTTGGATGGCAGAGGACTGCTGTCATACCCTCTTGTGCTGCTTCATGGGGTGAGAAAATCCGAGCATCACCACAAGGAGATGTGCTGATATACAGATGGAACTGCACATTCTCCTTCAGCTTAAACCCGCCTTGCTCTGATTTGATGAAAATGGATTTTTGCTGATCTTCTTTATTGCTGAAACAGAGAAGAAAGCTGGAGTCAAAACCGACATTAACATGGAAATAGGCAGAAGCTGGGCAGACTTAACAGGCATTAAAAACAAACACAGGATGGCTGAAAACTCTATAATATAAATCTAACAGTTATGACAATTAACAAAATTAAAGGATCATCAAGACAGGAAACAAAGAGCCTGTGGCAATCCCAGACGTCAAGAGCTTTCAAGCACTTAAATAAAACATCAGCAACCTTTAGCCCACTTCATATTATTTATACAACTACAGTTTACAAAATGATGGCCAATTATTTTCCCCGTCCTCCCCTCTCATGATTGACACCTCACTGAATAAATGTTTTGTTCAGGTCAAACTTGAGGGTAAAGGACATGAGTTCAAAATTCAACCTCCTAATGTAACAGGACATGTGCTTTACACTGAAATAATGAAGACAGATGTTTTCTATAGACATGTTTTCAGCTCTGTGGGATCAGCTCATCTTTTTGTTTTTTCCTCCAGCTCACCTTAGGTAAAGCTCAAGCTGTGTGTACAGAAATTTCAGCAGACACCGCCGAGCTATAATTTCTGCATGGCAATCATTTAGTGCAAGACCACGATCACTCATGTATTCGCCATTGATGCATTTTGTTCCTGTAGAAACACTTATTACCAAGGCATCTTTCACATCTGTACCTGCAAAATAACATTTCAGGAAAGAAATGCAATTAACATAACAAATAATGCACTGAGTGATCTTCTTGCAGAACCCAAATGAGGCTCTTTTTGTTCTTGTTTGCTTATTTAAAAAAAAAAAATGTTTTTTCTTCTGATAATTTATTTAAAACAAAAGCTTCACTCAGCCACACCTCCCTGCACCAGCACTGTCAGTGGTTCTTTAAAGAACTACTCTCTTCATGTTGGAGTTCAGACAAGTTAAAAATTGAAACCCTGCAGGTGCAAAGTGCTGCTTCAAGAAGAATTATTAAAGGCTGAGCTCCAATGTGTTTTTTTGCCCTGAGATTCAGGCAGCCAGCAACTTTGAGCTGTACCTTGTGGCCACCTATGCAGAAATTCACAGCCACTTTAGAAATCTGAAAGGTACTGGTTCATTACAGCAGCAACATGCTATGGAAGGGTATTGAGCCAACAACAGGGAAGGTAAGACTAGGTAAGAAATGTAAATGCTTAAGCCACTGTAAAGATTACCACTATAATGTGTAGTTTTTGGTATTAAACCATCTCATGCAATAGAACTTAAGAAGTACATAAAGTGGGTGTTTTCTATATAAAGAACTGCCTTTATTACTCAAACCCAGCTGAATGAAGGACTAGGAAAGACAGGTCAAAACTTAGCAAAACACTCAGGGGTAAAAAAAGTCCAACAAGTTAAAATTAATCTGAGCCCAGGTGAGCCCTACTGCCCACAGGGCTAGAGGAGAAGCACCAAGCTGTAAGACAGTGGGGTCATTTAATTCCAGGCATTCCCCAGACATGTATTCATGGCAAGAAATTTTCTTATTCTCTGCAAAGCTATTTCTTCAGTTAATCAAAAGGTATTCACACGTTAGTTAAGCCTTAATTCTTTGGCACATGATTCTTCTGGGCTACATGCAGGGCTGCAAATAGCACAAAAACCTGTTAAATACCACAAAACACAATAAATATCACAAACCAAACAAACCTGGGGCTAAAACATTGTTAGAACCAGATGGAGGTCTAGCTGTTGCTCGGCAGAGCCTGAGGAGCACCAAGGCTACTCAACCCTCCCAACAGGCTGTGTGAGGGAGGGCAAGAGATCAGGAGGGGACACAGCTGGGACAGCCTCAAAATGAACATTCCACCAAGGGCTCACACGGACTGAAGATCAAGATAAACCTTAATGTGAGGATAACTCAGCAGCAGCATGTTCATAGATTAGTTTAGGGAAGAACTTCACTGTTTGGGGTGATTTGGATAAGCAGAGATGCCATGTCAGCACCGAGGGAGCCACGACACCACTGCTGACACCTGCACACCAGTGCCATCTGCCTAAACATAAACTGCTTTCTTCAGATATTTTTACTAAAGTGACTGACATAGACCACTGAGAATAAAATGTAGCAAGTATAACAAAGTGCAAAATCTTAAAACCTTGGAAAGAAACGTAATTCTTACATAACAGCCCAAACCAGGAATACCAATGGGGATTTTATTTATTTTCTCCAAGTTTCACAATTAACTTTAATTTAAAACCTACATTTTGTGAGCTACTCAGATATCTCGGGCAGAGGACAAGAACTCTGTGGAAAAAGAACTATTTGCAGGTCTAAATACCTGAGAGTGAATTACTGTATTTGTCCACCTTCAAGATTAAATAGCAAAAATACATTTCAATACTGGTTGACTGAAAAAAGTCAGTGTACAGATGTAATCAGTTCTCATAGTTAAGCATTCAAAATACCACTTTTATTTACATTTACCTGTTGTCATGACAATTCCAGCAAGGACTTTTCGACGTGCATGTGGAGATGAGAAATTTTCTGTCAAATCACTGAATTTATCTACAACCAAGCGTGCAACAGCATCAGCTAACACCTGTAGGACCACACAGAAATGCACATTAAAAAAAAAAAAAAAAAAAAAAATTAAAAACTACAGGAGCATTAAGTTATAAAGATTTACACTTTTAAATGAGTGGGCAAAGCAAATGAAGTGAGTTTTTATTGCTTTAAAAACTGACATGGAGGTGTCCCTTGCAAGTGGAAGCAGAGGTAAGAGTGCTCCATATCTACCAAAACAAGGTTAGACAATGCTAACTCAAGCACTGAATGCCCGTGATCCTGATGAACATTTGAGGCTTGGGAGAACAACTGGAAAGACAGATGAGTCTATACTCTCATGCTCAAACCTCAAAACACATCATTTCAGTATCCTCAGCATTGAACCTGACAATAAGATTGAAGCAAAAATCCATGCCCCTCAAATGAACCTTTTACAACAAGCTAATTCCTTATCTAACTATTATATAAGAAAGGGCAATTTTGTTTTCAACCCTGGTTTAATGCTTCCTGTGTCCTATTTTTACAAGACCTATACAAAGTTAGGAATAGAAAATACCAGTGTATAACCCCAAATAAGCTATCTCAAAATTAGGAAAGATTTCTGTCTTTCAGGAAAACTTGAACAGTCACTTTAAGTCAGGCTATTAGTGGGCTAACTTCTAAAATGAAATAAATCTTCAAAACAGTAGTCCTGTTCCTGATGACAGACTGCAACCAATCTCACCTGCAGTTTTCATGGCAGCTGGAACTGCAGCTGCTGCTAGAAAAAAAACGAGTCAAGACCAAATTCTTGAATTTTCACCTGAAAAGAAACTGGAGCTAAGGCAACCATGTGTTGATAACCAGGAGTATCTGAGATGTTCTAGGTGTGCTCACCTAGCCCACAGCCTCACACACCACAAAGACACAGGTATTGTGTCACACCCACCAGTGCCATTCAAATGTTGAGTGAAGCACTGGAACAGAGAAGCTGTGGCTGCCCCATTCCTGGAGGTGTTCCAGGCCAGGTTGGACAGGGTTTGGAGTAACATGGTGTAGAGGAAAGTGTCCCTTCCCATAACAGGGGGTGGGACTGGATGAGCTTTAAGGTTCCTTCCAACCCCAAACTATTCCACGATACAGCTGTGTTAGATGCCCAAGGGAAAAAGGGGAAAGAAAAGAAACAAAATAGGAAATAAAAAGAAAAGAAAAAGGTTTGAAGACCACCAGCCCCATTCACACTCATTTCTTTAACAAGGCTCATAATTACCAACAGCCTAGAAATGTTGTGGACATGCTCTCAATACTAAGTTCCCTTTGGAAAAGCTTTAGCAGCCAAGAAATAACTAAAGCTTGGGTGTTAGGATTACAGAGCTCAACAGCTCTCACCAGAGCAGAGCCTGACAGAAAACAGGGACCGACCAGCAGTCAGGTCTCAACCACACCAGCTTCATCCATGTACTGCAATCACTCAACCTGTGGAATCAGAAGACTTTTGACATGGCAAATTTCTTGAAACATCTGAATGGACTGCAACTCAGAAACCCCATGTATTTTTCAGGAGCACAATTTGGCTCAGAGGTCGCAAACATGCCTGGTCAGGCACTGATTTTCAAACAGTCTTTTTGTTGCTGGACCCAAAATTGGGTTCCAGTCCATGTTCTGCCAGCACCACGACCACACAGCACTAAATCTGCATTTAATTGTCCTAGTACTTACCTAATGCAGAAAGCTGAACTTTAAGGTAAACACACAAAAGAAAAGGAAAATAATGGAGTGTTTATTTAATCATGTTGGTCTTAGAAATGGAAAATTAATACACAAAAGGCTTAAATTATTAACCTCCCTGCAGCCATGAGGGCAGATCAGTGTATGCCAAGGCACAGCATCCCCATTCCAGTGCTTTATCCCTAGCCTCACTACATAGTTATGGATACTTGCTTCCCAGCTGCAAATTTTATGCTCTCATTTCTGTAATCCATATATTTTCTGCTCTCTCCTACACTGTCATGTGCAGCACATCGTAAAATCACGCTGAATGACATTGTGATGGAATATAGATACTACAGAAACTAATTATTGCACACACGAAATGCTTCAGGTCACTTTCAACCCAAACTGTGCTATGATTCTGTGCTTAATAGACACTTCAAACCTGCTAGAACAGGCTTGGCACTCAGGGAATAAACAATGTGATTGACCTGTTCTGAAAAAAAGGAAGAAAAAAAAAGAAGTGACTGGTACCTGGAGGAATCCTCCCCAACACTGGGAAGCGAAACTGCCATGTGTTTCTGGGAAGGAATCCATGGCCACCTTGCCTGCTAATAGCACAGACAAAAGGTTCCCTGAACTTAGTAAGCCTGCACACAGGCTGGATCCATTAGCTTTTTCCACAAGGATCCTTTTCTTCACATAACAAGCAATGCTGAGGAAACTGTGGTGCTGATGATATTCAAAGGAGCACCCAGTGAGTTCCTCCAGGTAGATGCAAGTTGGCACAGCAGAATGGGATGGAGCTGCATTTCACAGAGCCTGGAACTAAGCTGCTGGCAAGGAAACCTAAAAATGCTTGGGATAAACATGAGTGCAAGCCAGACACTGGGGAGGACTCATAAGAAGGACTAAGCAGAACTCAAGCCAGCCAAAACAAACCTTGAAGATGCAAACAATCCAGAATGAATTGGAGAGGAGGAAAAAAAAATCCCTGCCAGACAACAGGCCAATATAACTAAGATTTGTTTCTTCTATTTGATACACAAATTATTGCATGATAACAGCTGGGCAGTAAGGAATAAACACTGTTAAATGCCTATAGATGTAGTCACTAAGATTTTGGTCTTTGATAAGAATCCTCCAAGAAATTAGAAGAATAATCCCTATCTCCCAGGCAGTCTATTACACTGGCATAGTTAGGAGCATGGAAGAGAAGGCAACAAGGCAGCACCAGGAACAAGACTTACTGGTCAGCAATTGCATCCTGCTGTTCCCATCCCAAAACCATGGATTTGAAGCTGTTTCCACATCAATCCCAGGCCACTGGCCTGAGTAGGCATCTTTCACATCACATTCTGACTCTGCCTTCATTGAAATAAATATTAATTGGAACAGAAACTGAACTCATGTCTCACCTTCCCTGTGAATGCCCTAACATCTCACACACAGTTTCACTACCCCCGCTCCTGCATTAAGTCATTATTCCAAGTTGAGTAATTCAAGAAAGGAAAGAGCTAAAATAGCTGACAGTTGGTTCAGTAAGGCATGTGAGCTCCAAGTTATTTTGGATGTGCTGTTCCCTTCACTAATGAAGTCACAGTGAATCCACTCCTTTTCTACACAGGCTGGTTTTGGCTAAACACAGATGTTGTAGCAGAACCACCCTGATCATTCACACTTGAAAATATTCTGAAGGTAATGAAGTTCAGATCAATCTGGAGCTGAAGGAAGACCTTGGAAGGCCATGGAGACCACCCAAGATGAATGCAGGTGATACCCTGAATAGTGGGAAAGGCAGCAGCAATAGCTCCCAGCTCTCACAGGAACTAACCCAAGATTTCTCGATCCTTTGTGCTCTCCTTGGATCTCCAGGGACCCTTCTCAAGCAGTAATGTTTTTCCTTGGTTTGTTTTTTTGGTTTTGGTTTGGTTTTTTTCCTTATCTTCACAGTTTATAGCTTATGTGAACTTCCCACTGCAGGTAAAATTAAGGTCAACTAGATCCTCTCCTTTAACAGTGACCAGCACACACAATTCATAGAAGATTCCTGAAATTATTTAAAGAAACTTCTCCCTGGCTGTAGAGTCTTTCACTTCTTATGTTGATCCATCTGGTCTATTTCTTCCAATTCCACAGCAATTATTCTAACACCTAATTCACGACATTCCTATAAACATATTCTATATTATCTTTTTTCCCAGGTTTGAATCCATCACATTCTTATTCTCCTGTATACACTAAGCAAACCATTGCAATGAACTGCCTGGAATTCCTCAGTACCTCTCCAGAAGCAGCTTTGCCAGATCTCCAATCATGTCCATAATGATTTGTGAATCTTTTATATATTTAACAACTTTTTATACTTCCCCTCACCCCAGGCTGAACCAGGACTAAAACAGAACATCAAGTACAAGCAGCCCTGCAGTACTGGTTCTCACCCCATTTCTCCTGCTTAATGTTTTATTTCAATGTCTGTCCACAGCAGAAAGCATAAATTAATTTAGGTGAATGATTAAAAATACTCTAAGCGATGTTTTTCAAACTGATCTCATTTGCAGCTACACTGCTCATTTGTGTAGCTCAACTTGCTTTCTCTCACAACAGTCAAGATGTCTAATTTAAGTAACTGTATTTAAGCTTCAAAGTGGACAACTTCAGTTTCCAGCTCTCTGCACACCTTGACTAAGCCGTTAGCTTTTTAAGTAAACAGTTTGAGAAAATAACATTAGGGAAACCTCCATATCACTTTCCAACATAAGCCATTAGGGGCCTGAAGAGGTGATACCCCCAAGCAGCAGGATACCCCTGTCTGATGGAAAACTTTTCCTTGAATGACACCAGCAGCCTGGACTGCTGAAGGTTTGAATCATACACTGGGGAATTACTGCCACCAGTATGTTCTTCTCTCAGTTTTACTCCAGAGGATTTGGTACTGGCCTGAGAACTTCTGGAGGGAAGGAGGAACAGGAGTGGCTTCCTACTGATAAAGGCAGCATTAGATGGGATATTGGGAAGAAATTCTTCCCTCTGAAGGTGGTGAGGCCATCACACTGAGAAGCTGTGGCTGCCCCATCCTTCGAAGTGTTCAAGGGCAGGCTGGGACTGGGTTTGGAGCAACCTGCAAGAGTGGAAGGTGTCCCTGCCCATGGCAGGGTGGGAATAAGAGAAAGGTCAAGGTTTCCTCCAACCCAAACCATTTTGTCATTCTATGATTTTTCTGATCACTTCACAAAGCAGAGCTAACCATAAAAATATTTTCTTTGGCAAGCACCTCTAATGCAAGTGTGACAATCTGCTCACTACAAACGCACCCACTGCCAAGGTGCTAAATGCACAACTCCTGAGTTTTTCAGAGGGACATTTTTACCCACTCTGAGGCACATGTTGAGTGTGTTCCTGAGATTAACTCACTTTCCCAGCACAGAGATCTATCTCCAGTTTTTGTGATTTCGCCCACTTTAGGATTATCTCTAAATTTAACACTTTTTTACACAGTAAACAATGTCTAAAATAATTAAACCACTCACAGACTTCTAAAAAAAGATAAATCACGATCTGAAAACACCAGAAATGCTTAAATCATTAAATACATACCAAACCAAAATCACTAATTTTAATAAAAGACCCAATGTAATTCCAATAACAGTTAATTATAATTCAAAGCAAAGCAACACAGTGAAGTGCTTGATGACATCCTGATGACAAGCTGATCAAAAGGCCCTGAATAAAAGAATTACTTGAAACTGGGTCTAAATGAGACAGCACCCATGTACCATCTTTCCCAGCTCAGCTTGGGTTTTTCACACTTCCCTCTTCCAGTTCCAGTTTTCACCACGTTACTGATGCAAGAACTATTAATACATGAATTACTAGCAGTCCATTTTTTTTTTGGTGTCTGGGGTCAAATCTACTTTTAAAAGCAGAGAATGCAGTCTGAAATCACTGAGTCTACTGGAGAAATTGTAACCACCCAAGCATGATCCTGGATTTGAAAAAGAAAGAAAAATTTATCACTAACACAATAACTGTGCAACATTAAAATGAAACCATATAGAAAGTTGTAAAATATGCATAATGTCCATATATTTTGCAGAAACAACATACTTAAACCAGCTAATTTTTACTGTACTGTTTGACACCACATTATCAAATCAGAACAGTATGCTAGAATTTTAATGAAATCTAGAACAATGATTTTGAGATAGAAAAGGTCAAAGCTTTGAAATTCTCATAATAAATAGAATGTTGCAAAAGAATTCACAGACAAATATTTTAATTTAGTTGGGCATATAATATCATTATAAAGACCCAAGAGATGCAGTAGAAAGACAGCAAACTATTATTAGTGCAGTTTGACAGGGAAGAAATATAAACAAGAAAAGAGGGGAGAATTTTTTCTGCATTAAAAAAACTCAAAATTACTCCATTCTAGCAACTTCAGATTTCTGATGTGTCTGGTATGTTGGAGACTTCCCCTACTTTTGATTTAAATTATTCCTCAGCCAGATTTACTTGCCTAAGTAACTTCCACATGCATTTTAATTCACTTGCCTAGAGCACAACTCTTCAGATGTTAGCCATTTAACCACACATCTTGGACTCATGAACACAGAACGTGCTCACACCCTGGAAATCAGTGGCAGTTGCAACAGCCTCACTTAATCTGACTTTGACTTGCAACAATTTCTGCTTGCAAGAGAGAATGACTTTCTTCTCTGCTAAAAACTGCTGTATCAAATAATAACTTCACCTAAAGCAGTAATTCTGACTTCAACTGCATCCAAGTCTTGCTGCCTGGGACAAGCAAGATGTGATTCAACCCTTCCCCAGCACAAACTGTAATTCAAGCTGGCACTGCTGCTCTCTTACACAACATGACCAAGGCTGAAAACATCAGAAACAAAACCTCTTCTCTTGCAAGAGAACAGAGATTGTCAGAAGCTGTAACTGTACAAATCACCTAATACATATATACATACAGATATATATACTTATCTACAGAAGTTGAAATGCTTTTCAAACTGATTCAACACTCAACTCA
>PYHW01009817.1:246118-269782 GCA_013186435.1 Turdus rufiventris | reverse complement strand
TGGCGAGATGGAGTCTGGTCCAGCTGCATGTTAAACAGGGATGCCAGGGCTGACTGGGCAGCCCGAGCTTTCGCCAGCTTTTTATTCCTCCCCGAGCCTTCGAAAGTCTGCCCGTCCACGGCCACAGCCATGACGAAGTTTTTGGCGTGGCTCTCGCCGCTCTCCGAGAGGAACTCGTACTTGAGGCCGGGGCGCAGCTCGTTGAGGATCATCACGGGGTTCTTCCCGCTGGCCGTGGGGTAGGGGGAGGGTGGGGGCAGAGGTGACTGGGAAAGGCTGCTGGCTACGGCGGATGATGGCAACCCGTAGTCCCCGCCGGAGCCAAAGGAGCCGTCCCCATTGGAGCCCAGGTAAAAGGAAGCGTCGGAAGGGACCGGAGTCTCGAACCCGTTGAAAAGGGTGTCAGGGAAATCGGCTTGGTCAGACGTGAAGTCTGTGTTGACAGACAGAGTCCTGCCCATGGCCAGGTGGGCTTCCGAGGCGTTTGGGAACTGGACGAAGGAGCGCAGAGCCTTCTCGGCGGCATGAAGCTTGGCTTTCTTTTTTGTTGGGCCAGACCCCTCAAACACCTGCCCGTTGACTTCCACCGCCATCACAAACATGGGGGCGTGCACCGGCCCCGTCTGGGAGAGCAGTTTGTATTGTAAACCGGGTTTAATCTCGTTAAGCTGCATCAGGGCGTTCTTTGGCAGAACGGGGCCGGGCGTTTTCTTCCTCTTCTTGGGGCGAAATTTGGAATGGCCATTGTTGCCCTCCTCCAGAGGTCTCTTCCTGCTGCTGCTGCCCCCGCCGTTGGAGAGTGGGGTCCCCTCCCCGGGCCCCTGACCGGCGCTGTCCTTGGGGGGAACGTTGTCCACATTGCGGTTCTCTTTAATGTCGGTGCTGCTCGAACCTGCGGTGCCCAGAAAGAGTAACTTACAATGCCTTCGGTGCAGGATCTTGTAAATGCAAAATTTATAGATTCCTTTATCTCTCTTTGTAACTGGTTAAGTGATGTGTGCTCACAAGTTAAATATTCTCGCGATACAACTGGGGATCATGAGAACGTCACACAACCTCTCAATAATTCAAGGAATAACACACTCAATCCTCAAACCACACACTGGATACAACTGCACTGCAAAAAAAAAAAAAATCACTACAACTATTTCTTTTCATTTTAATTCTGCTGAAACAAAATTTTTAACTTCTATTTAGCCTCAAAAATGCTTTACATCAACAATATGAGCTATAGCAACATATGCCCACAAAACAAACAACTATCACTAGTAAAAATGGATGCATAACAGCACAACTCTGAGCTAGATATTTAATTCTATTTTATTATCAGTTTAGTCATGACACTTTTTTCGTGCAGTGATTTTAGCTGCTTAAATTGAAAAACTACATTAAAAATCCTTTATTCAGAGCAATGAAAAATTAGACAGCTCTTTGGTAGCATGAAAGTGTTTGAAAGCTTTTTGCTTTAGCTATTCTATATTTTTCAAATTCAGTGCTTTTTTGTGCCTTTTCTAAACACTTATTTCACCTCATCCCAATTTTCTCAGGAACTACAGCAGCCCACTGTGCCAGCAGGGCCACAAGACTATATATTTCCACACAGCCTTCTATTAAAAAAAACCCCTCTTATTCATCATTTACCCGTGTAATTCCTTATCAAGAAAACTGCTGTCATGGAGTTACAAGCCCAAAAATCACTAGAGATCCTCTCTAAGGCTATGTAGAGTAGTGTGACAAAAGGTGCACACTCACAGTGATAATATTTTAATGGGAGGGAAGAAAATATAATATGAAGTTAATGTTTTGTTTTCAAAAATATAAATTGGGGTAATGATATGTCAGAGCTATATATAAGAAATTAAATTTGCTGTAAGTTCAAAGACCTCATTTTCACCCTGATAAAGAAACTAAGGAAATTAACTATTTGTGCTTTTTACTGGGATTTATGAGTAAAAAGGCAAATGTAATAGATCAAGTATTTTAACTCTCCTGTTCCAAAATTTCAGTGTATCTGTATTACACCCACACTGATCCAAGGTGGTAAATGGTCACTGAAATTACAGCAAACCAGGTAGAAGCTCTCTTTCACAGTGACAAATTCCAGTCATGCTTCCAATGCTCCCTAAGAATCCCCTACCATGCACACATCACTTCGCCCAGGTTACAAAGCTGATGGAATGGTTACTAAATTTTCATTTATAACATCCTCCAGCAAAAGCTCGATAGGTTACTCCTTTCGGTGCTCAAAGAGAAAAAAAGGGAAGGGGAAAAAAAATGATCAAAAGAAAAAGCCAAAGTAGGAACACATTTCATTAAATCACAGCAGCACAACAAAGAATTGTACAGTACTGTTCATGCAATTAAGTCAATTAAATTCGGTCAAGACTTGAAATTCTAAAGCATTTCATTGCTAGAAATCTGCTAGATTTAATCAAGTATCTCTTGTTCAGCAACAAACATGTTGCCTGGAGAATGAAGGCTATAGGGCCACAACTGCCAATACACAGCGTTCACGGATATATCCTTTATAAAAACATATATTTATGGTGGAGGAATCTAAGGACAAGGTAGGAAATTTTTAAATCTTGCCTTACAGTGAGTTTCTTACATCACATTAAAATGTCACTTCTGGAACACTGCCCTTACTGGTGGCACCAGTATTTGTTATCACCCACCAAGACTTTCAGGCTAAACAGAAATCATTGAGTTAACCCTAATTAATGGTCTCTGGTATCATTTATTTTTATATGAAAACCACTATCAGTGCCTGTGGAAACCACAGAATGAAAACAGGAATTGAACAGACTCCAGTCAAACATCAAAAAGAAAAACTTTTGCATATAAGCATGGCATATAAGCTGGAGGAATTCCTCTGCCAGGTATGAGAAACAAGGTCCTGACAGAGAGGAGGGCCTTGCGGGGAGCAGGAAATAAACTTGCAGGCTTACCTTGTCTCATTAAGAGAGAAGGGAAGAAAACTACTCCTTGCCTGAGAGCTACTAGGCTTTGTTAGCTTTGGAGAATCTGCAGGGTGGAAGAAACTTGGAGAGAAAGAAAGTAGGGAGCTGATCCTGAGTCAAACCAAGAGACCAGGAAGGCAGGTAACTGTGGAGCTGATCCAAATCCAAGTTTGTGATGCAAAGTGAAGGACTTTCTGTGCAAAAAAAGACCTCTACTTGTTTCAACCCAGAGTTGCTGGTCCCTCTCTCAGACCAAGGGTGAAGGTGTGTTTTTGGTCCTTGTCCTTTTTGTCAGTCTGTCCAGCCCAGCAGTGCTGAGGCCCTCTAATTACCTGAGGGCTTGGGAAGGTTAGCCAAAATATAACCTGTTCAAGTCAGAGATGTCACCTCTAATCTTGTCCATGTTCAGACTTGGACTAACTCCTCCAGCCCAGCCTCTCCCTGGATGCCTTTTCCAGGCATGCCACCCCTCCCAGGGAAGTTAGGAATGGCTCTCCTGGTTCTTCCTCACCATGCCCAGTTCCCTATGTGTGACAAGGCCACCACCAGAGCCCAGGAGAGGGTATCACACCAGCACAAGGACACAGTGACCTTCCCCAGGGCAGCCTGGCAGCTCTGGGCTCTGCCAGAGATCCCAAAAATAATGTTTTCTAATAGCTTCTAAAGATCCCATAAACCCATGGCATCCACAAAGTCTTGAGCAAGGTGCTTCACCACTTCATTAGACATGGCATGAAAACATCTCCCATTGTTCTCTTTGATCCTCCTAGTCTTACTACATCTACTCGGGTTTATTTGTTATTTTTAAAATTTGATGATTCTAATATTAAACATCCCATGTTGTGCATGATTTTAGAGAAATCTCTAATATTTCCAATCTTTACATTCAATTTTTCAAGGAATGCTTTAGAGGGCCCTTTGCAGTACATCACATCTGGTGTGTATTCAAGGCTTTAAAGCAGCATTAACACACACAGAAACACTTGATGATTCAGATTCTGTTTCCTTAAACACTTATACAACCCATGATTTAAAAACTGGGTGTTTTCCATTAGATTGGTGTATTTTCTAGTCATTAAAAATAGCTGGCAGCTTCAACTGGATAGCTGACTTATGTGTGTGGAGGCAACCTTAACAAAAATCATAGCTGACACCAATAACTTCAGCAAAAGCACAGTCCTGCCCCCCAGACTTCATCTGAGCGCTTACAAACCCAAGAACACTCAAAGCAGGAAAAGGACATGGGGAATTTTTCATGCCAGTAAAGAAATAAATCAGGATATCCAGATGGAAGATTTATTTCTGTGTTTATTCTCTGTAATTAAAAAGTTTTTGCCATTAAGTTGCTTTATCCATTGGGGACCCTTTCATTACCTGCTTGCTGAGAGACAACACTACCCCTCCTCTGTCTGATCTGGAACACAATTGATTAAATTTAGATGGCTCCTAGCTGAACCAAAACATGGTTCTAGCTACCCCTTACACTGCTGCTATCATTTAGCAAGCAGCCTGGGAAATTCTAAATAAGTCATTTTTTTCATTTAGAAACAAGCAGAAAAAACCACTTGCTCTCTTCAGAGCATCCTGTAGAAAAAGGAGCAAACAGATCAAAGAGAAAGGTCAGGAGAGTCACATGCTCGTGGTCCAAGTGTTCAGGATACTGCAGACACAGCAGCCTTGCAAAGCAATAGAAAACAAATAGAAATATTTTAAATAACCATCTCTTTCCCCAAATATCTTGGAGTGTGTCTCTGACCAAAGGATAAAGAAGGAAAACACTGTTTTCTCAGGGATCTTAATTTATTAATGTAAGACATCATCACTGTCTTCTATTTCATCTGAACCAAAGGAAAAAAAAAAAAATCTTAATTCTGGCTTCTGCAGAGGAATTCTTGTTATGCAATCACAGGCTACAAAGACTGCATAGCCCACCTTCCTTTCCTTTAAGAACCTTTCCCCAAAAGCAGTTATATAAAATAATAAAATATTTAACAGGCAACTTCTAATATGCCACTTAATTATGAGATACCAAAGTAAAGAGATAAAAGGTTAAAAAGCATACCTCTGCACAAATCTAAGTGAAGAACTTAAAAATTTAAACTTTCATTTCTCACCCCCCAAATCAGATGATTTAACATTTCAAATTTATGATGTTTGTGTGGGCACACAAAGGAAGGTCATCCTGCACTTGATACGAACTGGGCTCAGCCAAGGTTCTGACATCTCAAAACTGAAGTTACAGAAATGCATTCCCTGAACAGCTCCACTGAGCCAAGCTCCTGACACAATATCAAACTCCTTGAATGGTTTCCCATATTAATGCACTAACACACAAAAAAACCCCAGAATCAGACAAAAATTGAGGGATTTTCTTAATGAGACAATTAAAGAATGCCTTTATAAAGAGACTGTATTTCTCCAGCTCAGGAAGGCACCTTCTATTCATGCTCAGCTATACCATTACTGAGAAAAGGGATGTTTTATCAAAAAAATCATGAGCATTATCCAATTACACTTTATGAAGGCCTCCATAGAGAAGCCACCTTTAGAAACAGTTAAAATACCAATTCAAAGTAACTTCTTATAGATCAAGAAAATTATACAAAGCATATTGCAGTCAAGTTTACTGTTTCACTAAGGAAAAAAATTAATTCGAGTTCAGGTAATATTTTTTGTTTTGGTTTTGTTTTGGGGTGTAGGGGAGCATGAGGGGGAGACTATTTATTTTGGGTTTCATTGGTTTACTTTAACACAGTGATCTAAGTCCCTCATCACCCTCTAAAATTGCTCTGTAACTCCTCCAGACTGAGCTACAACTCTTCTGCTCCAAAACCATTGCTGGGCTTTGTCACTTTTGCCAGGTGCACTCTTTAGACACTGTCACTTGGGGAAAAAAGAAGCACATTTGTTATACCATAATGTACAATTATTTACAGTCAGGCACAGCACAGCAGCAACAGAACAATTCTGAGTCACAAAAAAAAAAACCACAACAGATAACTGAAAGGCGAATAACAGTAAAAATATTTTAGAATGGCTCAATGAGAATACTTTGCTCATAAGCTATTGGATCTTAATTGTATCCCAGAGTTAACAGTCCCACATACTCGGCTGCATCAAGTGCGCATCAAGATCATCACTTGGACTTTTTTAATGCTTTAAAATCACTTTAATAATTCAGTAGCTCGGGGTTGGGACAATCAGCATCTAAAGAGAATAATCAGCCCATGTGAGAACTGTACAGAGCTTTTCCAGATCCTCCTTTGCTTTTTCCTTTCTTCTTTTCTCCCTCCTTTATATTACACTCTTCAACTCCATCCCTGTCATCTCACCCCTCATTCCTTACTGGTACTTAACCCCTGGCATGGGCACTACTGATATTATCTCTCCCTTCTTCACTGCTGGTTCAAGATAGGGAAATATTTTGATTAGTCAGCTGCTGTAAGAAAAATATAAAGTATAAATACAGAAGGTATAACTAGATGCGTATATTTAAAACACTGTTAATGCACTCTACTGCATTTTCAAGTATTTTCATTTCTGCATCTGAAGTTTCTTTGCAGTCCCCTGTGCTTGGGAGAAAAAAATTACTTCCAGAAACTATTATTATGCAAATAAACACATCTTACTCATGTTTTCTTCATCGTCTACATCCATTGTGAAATATCTTTGCTGGTTTCTTGGCTGGCAGAGACGGCTTCTTTCTGGAAAACAGGGAAGGGGTATTTAGGCATTAAGGCACCAACTTATTAGATAAAGTTTGAAATATCCTTCAAAGGCAGCAGCCTGGGCCCTGGCTTGGCACTGGGCTGTTGGGGTAGATCCTGACTAAAGATCCCTCCTAAAACTGAGATGTTCATCAGTAACTGGAAGATGCAGCTCCAACCTGAAAAAGGCCAGAGTGGGATAATGAAGACCACAGTGAATGTCTCCCCACAGTCTCCTCCAGGCTGAACACGCCAAGTGCTCTCAGCTGCTCCTTCTATGGCTTCCCCTCCACACTCTTCACTTTATTCATAAACTCCTTTGGACAATCTCTAACAGCTCCATGCCCGTTTCATATTGTAGTGCTCAAACCTGTCCCCAGGTTTTGGACATGACTAATTTGGAAGGAGGGGGTTTACATTTTTCATTTTCCATTTCAAGAGAGGCTCCTGCCTTCCTCAGCAGACACTGTCTTTCAAACCAAGACACTAATTTAAGTGGGAGCCAGGAAAAAGTACACTTTTAATGCTCTCCTGGTTTTAAAGTCTTTCATTCCTATAAAGCATTTCCAAAGATAGGAAGAACATCAGAAGTTCTTAAAAATGCAACAGCCAACACAACAGAATTTTCCTTTATTTCCACAGGAGACTACTTGAGAGATTTTTAGGTAAATGTTAGCTATAGCAAGTACACAGCACATGAGGACTTAGAGATAACCTGCATTTCTTCTGTCTGAATATTGACTGCATGCAAAAGAGTTGTGAGAGACCTCTAGAGTTATCTTGTTTTATTCTTATTACTGAGAGAAAACCTAAATATGTCTTGAAAGGGAAATTTAGCAGCTATCAATACTTTACATCCATATACGGCATATATGGAAAAAATCCCATTAACCTGATAGATGACACAGAACTACTAGGAAACAGTGTAAGTCAGAAAGCTGCAGTTTTAGATAAGTTCTATATTTGTTAGAAAGTCCTCTTCTTCCAAACTTTGAAAGTCAAGTGAAATAAAACACTGGGAAACAAATCTTGCTCCAAGTATTTCTGACAAACTGGATTTCTTATGAATCCCAAGTGCAAACACTGAAATTGCACTTAGTAAAGAGGTTCAAACCTCACCTGAAAAGTACTCTTACAATCCCATCACCACCCCTCCACTGACTCCTTTGTTCCAGCCTTTAAATGCAGCAATTGCATCCCTACCTTTCCTCTCAGATCTCTTCATCCTCCTGCGTTTCCAGTGCAGTCGAGCCATGCTACAGAGGTTCCCCATGCCCAGAGCCATGGCTTGATGTGATGCCATGCACCCTGTGCCACCTGTGCCACCCCCTCAGCCCCTGCCAAAGCAGCAGCAATGTATTCCCAAAAGGATGGTTACCCTTTGCTTCCTGTACCCAGCCCCTGGAACCCTGGAGTGCACTGATGCAGCCCAGTGAATAAGGATGAGGGAAGATGCAGCTCACCCTTAGCCACTGCCAGAGGCACATGTGACAATTAACTCTTTGTCACACTGAAGGGGAAAGGAAGGACAGTTCTCTCAGAAGGACTAAATCAAAGACATCCTCACTGCCAGGTGTGGAAAGGCACAATTAATTTTATTTTGTTATTAATAAAGGATAATAATAAACTCTTCAGTTTTGTAGCTCAGTAACAAGCAGAGACATGAGCAATGAAAATATTTATACAGCCTAGTGCATGAAACAGGATGCTTTCAGCGTCCTTTACAACTGTTTCTCATGTTCCCATTTCATACACTGCCTCAAAAGGCACGGAATGTATTTGGAAATAACAGGAATGCATAAATATGCCAATCTCAAATATACTTTAGTCACAGATTTTCCATGCAAGGGTTTCTATCAGGCCTGACCAAGAGGCCCTCCCACTGTCAACATTACCTGTGTTATTTTCCAGCCTTTTCATAAACTAAAAAGCAACATGTGACATTATGGGATAACGTGGCATCATCCTGTTTCCCCATCTGAGTGACCAACAAACATCTGTTGATCCTGTAGATCCTACAGATCATCAGCACAGGCTGAGGGTTGCAGCTGTCCTTTAATCCTGCCCTCAGATTAAACCTCACAGGACCAAAAAGCACTTTCCAGCAGGGAATGCCTGCAGGGACAAGGTTTCTTCAGTCTGTTACTATAGTGATGAGACTTCTCTGACCAGTCACCTCCAGCTGCTCTCAGACCTTTATTTCTCAGTACATCAGGAACACAGCACTAGATGATGTCTGGTAGATGACTTACATGCACCATATTTTGACAATTATCCAGGCTGACATTTTTTGAAAGAGATGGCCATTGACATCTTAACCTAGCAGTACTTCACTAACCAAACCCAACATGCTTGAGCTCACCACTGGAACTGGGTTGATGTGCTAACAAGGAGCTCTACCTGCTGGCACTCTTTCCCCAGATCCCAGCTTTTATATCTCCAGACTGTGATGGAAAGCAGAGACTGAGTGACTGTAATTACTTTTGTCTGAACCCAAGCACTTAAAAGCTTCAAACCTTCCCACTTCAAAGGAGCTGAAGTTCTACTTCGGCATCCATGTTATTAGACACCACTTCTCTGAGAATGAAGAAAGAGCAACAGGATCATTTGAGCTCAGTTGACACAATATAGAACCATGGAAGAACAAGCCATCAATGCAATAGTCATGCCACAGTCACACGCTCACCACCAAGAAGCTCAGGAGGAAATGAGTCCCATCTAAGAGCAACTTCCCAAACTAGAGCTGTGCCTACACAGCTTGGAAGGAACAGCAACACTGACAAAGAGAGAAAGGGGAAAAAACATCCCTTAAGGGGATGAGAATTCATTTAGCACCTTTGAGAAAACAGCACAGTTTGTAAATGCAAGGAGCAGCCTGTACAACTACTGAGCTCTTTACCATAATTCCTTCAGCTGCTCAAATTTTTACCACCTTGTTCCCAGCACAGCCAAGAAAGAAATACATAACAAGGTGTATTTCTCCTTTCTTCTGGGGGAGGAGTTGCTGAATTAACAATTTGAAGTCAAAAGTGATTTTGCTTTTAATAATTACTTTAACTGCTCTAACCCATCAGAGATGGGATTCACAAAATTTGGTGTAAAGACTGAAAAGAGCCTAACTCTACCAACCTCTGCTCCCCAAGGCAGTGACTCTGGGGTATGACACTCAGGAAGCAGGTCTAAGACAAGGCCTTGAAAGATGACAGCTCTGAAGAGAGAAAAAGGTGTCTAAAATCTGACTGTTGTCCGAAGAACATACACAGTGCACTTGTGGGGAAAACCTGGTGACCCACTGCAGGTGTAACATTAACAGTTCCAGGAAATAAAAAACATCATAGAACCAAATCACAGACTAGTGGTTTGAGTCAGAAGGGATCTTCAAGCTCATCTCTTTCCAGCCCTTCCCATGGCCAGGGTCACCCTCCCCTAGACCAGGTTGCTCCAAGCCCTGTTCAACCTGCTCTTGGAACAATTCCAGTGACAGGGCAGCCACAGCTTCTCAGGGCCTCACCATCCTCCCAGAGAACAATTTCATTTTAACTTCTAACCTAAATCTCTCCTCTTGTAGTTTAAAACTATGTCCTCTTCTTTTATCACCGTTTGTCCACATGACAAGTCACTCTCCCTCCTTTGTAAGCCCCCTTTAGGTACTGGAAGGTAACAAGGAGGTCTCCCAGAGCCTTGTCTTCTCTTCTCCAGGCTGAACACTGTAATAACCCATCTGTAATATGTATGAAGTTAAATACTCAACATCCTTAAATATATTATAATGTCCACACGATTCGACAAAAGTAGGTTGAAAACCAAGTGCAAGGAACCGGAAGGGGTAAACCCCACATTTTATATTTCACAGATTCAACACCCACTGAGGCATCCAGGAGAAAATGGGCTGCCTTCTCTCCAAAGAAAAAGCAGCTCCCAGGTGGCATTTGGGACCCACCCATCTCCAATACTCCCATTTCACTTGTATCACTGAACCAGGAATGAACGAAGAAACACTGAACAAATCAAGCACATACCACCCCAATCTCAGAGGTAAAATAACCCAGGCTGAGATCAGAAGCAACACAGCAAGACTGATGAACAACTTCAGCATCTCCCCAAATCTCCCCTCTCGCCACCTTGGTTCAGTGGAACAAAGTCAGTCTATTTTTCCATGGTTTTATGACAGATGGAGTTTTGTGATGAAGGATTTGTGAGCCCAACTTAGAGACCCTGCAGCTGTGGCATTCCTAATCCCTTTCCATCAGGAGGGTTCAAGGCCATGATGCAGCCCTTATTTTACATATATATATATAATATATATTTATATACATCACATATCATATGATCAATTTTTAAATATATACCACATGAAAATCTCCACACACTGAAACACCCTCGAAAATCTCATTTACTTATAGATTTGGCCCCTATTATCAGCTTACTTTATACACTCTTTAAAAGAAATACTCATACACTGCATTTTGTAAGCACATTTAAAGATTTTTTAAATTTTTTGCTCCCACAAGCAAGTTGGGTATTTTTCAAGCACAAGGACAATATTACAGGCCAACAGCAGTTCTGTTAGTTTTGAGTACTTCAACAGGAATGAACATAAATTAGCATCAACTAGCTCTGATATATACCTCATACTGGAGTTTATTGGTCAGCTTGGAGGCTATTCCTCAGGTGATTAAATTCATTCCCACAGCACCATCTGCTGTCACTCAAATAATTGAGGTTGCATCTATTTTTCCCTCCACCAAGGAAGTTTAGGATTCTGCTCCCAATTAGAAATAACTTAAGATGCTTGCAGGTTTATTCCTTTGTCTCGAACCTTCTTACCATATTACTGTTAGGACTGAGCATCTAATTTTTAATGTATTTTTTTTCTGAAGGACTCCTCAAGTCCCTGTAACTGTCAGAAGTGTATTTATAATGTTATTCAAAGAAAAAAAGCTGACCAGCCTAGACCGACTAATAAGTAAAATTAATATTTTCAACATCATTTAAAAAGACAACTGATACAGCTATCCAGTGCTAAGGAAAATAATACCTAATTGGAAGAAAAACCTAAAGTAGTTTTAAAGGAGGTTAAAAGAGACTCAGATATCTTGAAGTTATAAAAAGCAAAAACATCACAGAGGTAGGCTGATGGTTGGGACTAGGAGATAGACTTCCAATTTGGGCTTATTTCTCTTTTCCCACCAAAATCAGCCACTAAGCTTTGCTCAAACACTCTGCAAGCTCTCAAGTCCTACAAGCCAGCTCTGCCTGTTCAATTCATCAGCATGTCATGGATACAAATTTGTACTCAGAGGGGTAACTAAGTTTTTGTAGTATCAACCTGATAACCAATACCCTATATTTTCAAGCTGCTGATCCAATAATTGTGAAGGGATTTAGAGCCCAAACAAAGTTATAGATAAAACAATAAAGCAGTAAATAAGTGTTCAAATACATTAAGATGAAGTCTCTCCTCCTCCAAGCCAAATCCATCAATCAGAAAGCAGACTCCAGCTCCATGTTTGCAAATATAGTGTGCTTACCTTTTTAGCTATTGGAGACACATGCTGATTCTGCAACCTGCAAGGAAAGAGGAAATCCAGTCAGTTGCTTGGTTCTTTAAAAACTTGCGCATTACAAATTAGCAACTCCTGACCTTAAAAGGAACAAATTTCTGATTCTCAAAAAATAAATAGTCCATACTACAGATACACAGTCCCAGAGCCAAGTCTTCTGTAACCCTGGCAAAGATCATTCTGGACATTGCTGATTGGAAAAAAAAATAAAATAAAAAAAAGAAATCAAGACTTAAGGTGCTTAATCCTGGAGATCAGAAGGAACATCCCTAAGGTACAAGCAATTATGCAGTAGAACCCAATCTACAATCTCTGCATCTTCTAGGAGAGAGGGTCAACAGAAATGGGGTAAATAATGCTTTAAAACCAAAATAAACATCTGTGCTATCATAGCCAGCTTATCCTGAAAGCAAATCCAGAGTTCTCATCTCGTTAGATACTTTCTAAATTTAGATTTTCAGTTTTTATTTTTAGGGCTTGGTTTTAATCCTTATAAAGCAACCCCCTTTCCAACAGCCACTTTCTTGATCCCAGTGACATCAGACTGCATTCTCCTGCAAAAGAGGGAAAATCCCTCCACCACCAGCAGTGGGGTGGAAAACAACCGGCAGATGGAGGGTAAACACACACGCTCCCATTTTTAAGGTCTCTTCTAACCCAAACCATTTTGTGATTGTGATTCTAAGGAGGATAAGGGATAATGGGGATGCTGTGAGCAATTTCATTTCCACAAATAGGCCCAGCTGCTGGATCAGCCGCTTTAATTTAGCATACAACCTCCTAGCTCTAAAAAAAACACTGATGGGGCCTTACCAGTGATAAGATAAAACTATTCTAAAACTGCTCCAAAACCACAATCTCACAGCCCACAAGAGGGTGCTGGTACCCTGCAGAAACCTTCACTAAATTCAAGTTACACAGAGCACAGCTACACAACACAAAACCACGGCTGCTCATCTCAGGTATTAAACTAGTTTGGTAAAAAAAGGATCTGACACAATATTTAAAGTCCATAAACTACCATATTGCATCCATTTGATCCCAGCTTTTTTTTTAAGACACTTCAATTTCCCAGCACTTCATGGTGGCATTTCCCAATAAAAATAAAAAGATTAGTGTGAATACTACATTGGTTTTAGCAAGAAAAATGCCCAGAATACTGAGTTCAGAGTCAAAGTCCCAACCTGGTGTTCTCATATCCACAATCACAACTTTCAAACTCTTGGAATATGAGCTATAAATTAGGTGTGATGTGAAAGTCTCATATTTGTGGCAACAACCACCAAAAGCGTGTTTTTAAAAGAGGGTTTTGATAATTCTTTTCCTATGTGAGCATTGCTTACAGTTACAATTAATCCTGAGAAAACACACTGCTAAATAGTTTTAACTTAGTTTTTATATTAGCATATCCTTGAGTTAATTTAGATTTCACATTATCTTCCTTATACACAACATTACTCCAGTCAGTAATTCCCTAACAAACTAAAAACAATTCATGAAAATTGAGACTTCAAGTCTACCACTGAGTACCAAAAGTCCTTACATATTGACAACTGCAATGAGCTTTACAGAAAAAGAACCAGCCAGGGTTAAGAACTAGGGAAAAAAAAACCGTTATCCTAGTAATTATTTTTGTTATACTGTGAGCAGTAAAGAGATGGAGGAAAAACTGAGATTTGTAACAGCTTAAACCAGTAAAAAACCTAAATAGCAAAGACAAGGAAATAGCACTATGTTATAAAAGCCAGGAAGAAAGCTCTGATCTTCAGCATGTCCTGCCTGGCTCAGTCCAGTGGCAAATGGCTATTGTAGGGCTTGTTCAAGTCATGCCACGCTTCCCCAACACCTTCTGCAGGGAGAGCCTGCCACAAGGGGCTCCTCTGGGAGCTCAGCACTTTGCCAAAGCATCTCCATATTCTTACCTTGCAAATAATTCAATAAACCAATTCTCTGTCCCTTACTAGTGAGTTAATTTACCCTAAAAAGGTCAGAAATATGTCCACGATTTCTCCCAGGGCAGCAAAGGATACTTGAAAACCATCTGAAGAACACAACATGTTGGCCAGTTAGGAATTTCTTCAAATACCAACTTTTTAAAGATCAGCTGAAAACATTTCAAGGCAATGACAATCAGAACAGCCATCTGAGGTACCAGCTCAAGACATAAACCTGCAAAAACCACCCAAACACAAGACAACAGCGTGGAGGCACTCATCACTCAGCACCAGTCCTATGGTCAGGAGAAAACAATACCACTTCCAATTTTTTTGTATTTACTTTGCTATTTATTTTACTTCTCATGTGTTGAAAAAGAAAAGCAATCTGTTGAGGCATCTCAACTGCTGATGCATGACAAAAACCACAGGTATGTTAAATCCAGTGTTGAACAGTTTGGGTTGGAAGGGTCCTCATAGCTTATCTCAATACAACATTTTCCACTAAGTCCAGGATTCTTCAAGCCATGCCCAACCTGCCCTTGAACATTTCCAGGGAGGGGACAGCCAACGCTGGGCAGCCTGTACCAGGGTCTCACCACCCTCACAGCAAAGAATCCCTTCCTAATACCTAACCTAAATCTCTCCTCTCTTTGTTTAAAACCATTTCTCCTTGCCCCATGACTATCTGCCTGTGTAAAAGTCACTCAGGGAATGGGAGAAAGAGATGCCTTCAAGCAAGACTTTGCTCCTGATCCCAGAAAATAATCGTGTGAGGCTCCAGTAAAAGTCTGATGAGTTTAAGAGACAGTGCTCTCAGGCACACGGTGGGATTTTTGGGATGTCCTGTGCAGGGCCAGGAGTTGGATTCCATGGTCCTCGTGGGTCCCTTCCAAGCCAAGATATTCTGTGATTGTGACATGTTTTTTTTCATACACCAAATCCTGAATCTCTGCCATAAACTATAAATGCAGTTCAACAGCACAACTACAGAACTGGGTTTTCCTCTGAAAACATTTTCCATCTAAATATGAAGAAACAGTTTGACATTTATGATGCACTTATTTCAGTTTATCAGTCTGAAATAAAGAAATAGCCCAAATCCAGCCAGCAGTCCCTACAGCCCTTTTGAACTGCTCATTTTAAATTCTGAAGTAAATTAAGAAAGACTAACAACAGAGCACCACAATGGAAAAAAAAAAGTTTAGGGAAAAAAGGACACATGTTGCAACTAGAAAAAGAAGTACAGTTTATATAGGATACAAGCTGTCAAATGCTTCTCTTTCCCTTGATATAAAACAAACTCCTTTTGAACTTACAAACAGGTACTTTTTATACACAAGACACTGAAACAAAGTTCACTGACACTTCAAAAGCTATGAAAATTCAGCAGCTATTAAACAACAGGAATCCATGGATAAAATAAAGAGAATGCTACTTCATCAAGTAATATCCAGGCTTTTACTGCAGGAATAGGCAAACGTACATTCATTATTTATTCTAGAACACACAATTATCCAAAAAATGTAAAGGAAGAAACACAGTCTTTTTAAAACATTCTCTCACCAAAAATGGTTTCACATATTTGCATAGTATAGCAGCAAGAAACACTTTACTCCTCATTTTTAATTTTGCCATCTCCTGTATGGAAAAATCATATTCACCGGTGTTCTAGTACATTTGGTATCCTGAAGCCTCAATACAAAATTTTTATACTGAAACATTATTTCAAAACCAAAGGTTTTCATGCCACTCCTCTTTTTACAGGCTCATCCCATGTATAAAAGCAGTTACCTTAGAAGAGAATGCAAGTGAAGCCAAAGGAATTATTAACATGAGCAAAATCACCATACATGTGTTCAGGGGAGCTCAGGCTTTAATCTTGTTGTTGATGATTTCACTATTGCTAGTGTTTAAATATTTACATTGCTCATTTAGCTGCTTTAAACATTAGTCAAACTGAAACAGTGCAACAGTGCAACATTCAGACTAAGCAGTAGCTTTTAAAAAGCAAGAAAATTTAAGAAAATCAGTTGCAATTTCTCTGTTTGGTATTAGGAGCTTTTAGACAACAGCTAAAAAAATAACAGAAAGTTATTTTTTACTACAGACAAACTGTGGACAAGAATTTAGGCTACAGGAGCAGCAGAGACAGGACAGTCCACCCATCCCACCACAGTGACAAATTCTGACACTGAAGATGCCCCACTTTGGAGCAGAAGCTGCTGCACCAACTGGTAAAACTGCTGAAAGCTCTTAATGCTACAGTGATCAACCAGGGTTTTCAGCTTAACACATTCAAAAAATACCTGTAAAACTTCCTTCAAGTTTGTTCTACATACGTGCAGCACCTACTACAGGAATGCAAATCTTTCTTCCTTTGAACAGCAGTGATATTTTCCAGCCTCCACAACAAGGCAGATTTGATTATTTTCAGTCTTACTCCCACCCTAGGGCAAAGATTAGATGCATGTGAACATTTTGTACTTTGCATTAGTCTCCAGAAAAATGCCTCAGAAATCAATGTTTAATAAAAGATGCCAAATAATTATCATTCAGTTTAACTGTTCGAACCCATGAGGTTATGTTGTGCATTAAGGATGTATGAGTGTCTTCTCTGGCTGTTAGCATGGGAAGTCACTCTCCACAGTCCTTAAAAAAAGTTTATTGTTTCAGGAGTGCCTGAATAAGGCACTTCATTCCCAGACCTCTGCTTTTAAAGACATGCTGGGATGGCTGTGCCGCTGCCTCCAGCCTGCTGGTGTAACAAGAGACTGCTGACAAAGCTGGGAGACACCCTGGGAATTAGCAAGGCTGGGATGAAACGTGCATGCTAAGCCATGCCTGCTGCGATACACCCTTCACTGGGAGCTCCAGACCATGCCTACAGCCTTAAGAACCAATGTGATTTATCCCTGCATTTAAAAGCAGAACACTGGGAGAGTCCAAGTGTTACCTCTCAGCATCCCTTCTTCAGGTAAGTCCTGGCCTGAAGTCCCTCTCCAGCTCTCTTGGAGCCCCTTCAGGCACTGGAAGGGTCTCTAGGTCTCCCTGGATGCTTCTCTTCTCCAGGTGATGACTCCAAGCTCTCCCAGCCTGTCTCCAGAGCAGAGGGGCTCCAGCTCTTGGAGCATCTTCAAGGCCTCCCCTGGACCCACTCTAACAGGCCCATGTCTTTCTTGTGCTGAGGATCCCAAACCTGGACACAACACTCCAGGTGGAGTGCCACGAGGGCAGAGAGGGAATTTTGTGTTTATCCTTTGACTCCCAACACCAACCATTCTCCATCAGCCTGCAGTTCACCAATAGCTTCCCCCATGGGAGATACAGCACAAACTACACCAGGGAGGAGAAATCACGGATTGCATGAGTTCACTCCAAGCCAGGGCACCCACCAACAGCCTTTTTACCAGGCTTATACTGTTTTTTAAATACAGATTATGTATGTAACATTGAAGAGCTTTAGAGCTCTTTATTACTTTAGCTTGCACCTGACAGGAGCTCCATGCACAGGGACGTTAAATGACTGTGAAAGAAACCTGAATCACACTGTTTTCCCAACAAAGGATTGGGTTAGCTGGAAAACACGTTTCCAGGTCAGTTGTTTTCTTGCTGCTTCTCTACGGACACTAATTTTGTGCTCTGGGCAGAGCTGGAGACTGCAGAGGAGCAATGCAGGGATGGGACTAGACCACAGCAAGGACTCTGGGCACGTGGTGGCTCTCACCCCACATCAGACAAGGAAAAGGCAGCAGGGAGGCCAAAAAACCACTGGCTGCATCTTAAACTGAGTTTTCTTCTCCACAGAGGCCCACTCTGAGGTTGTCCAAAAGAGGGAGCATGGCAGCAGCAGCAAGCTAAACTAGAAGCACCCCATGTTTGTCACTCAAGTGTCACTGACAGTGTGCATTTCCATAGTGGTGACTTCAAGGATTTTAAATCTGTCTCATCCCTACAATGTTTTAGGAAGAATAAGCTGCTGGACTTCTAAAATTATGCAAGTGTTAGATTTCACTTCTATAGTCACATTTCTGCTTTTCTCTTACTAAAATATGAGCAGATTTGAAGAACTTCAAGCTAACTTTTGCTGATTTTTGATGTACCTAGACTTTCTGCCAGTCTTCCGAGATCCTGGGAGCCTTCCACAGGATCTGGCAGGCAACTGGCTGTCAGGGATCTCTCTAACAAATGACTGACTCAAACTGTCCCTTCCAGAGCAGCTCCTTGAGTTATTAAATATCAAGTTATTCCATGTTGAAGGAAAAAAAAGAAAAGAAAACAAAACCCACCACCAACCACACTTACGGTGTAAAATCTGAGTGCCACCACCACTCGGGTGTGTGGGCAGAGTGTTTGCCACCACAGAATATTAGACATTTTACAGCCACGTTGTGCAGAAACAGGACTTACCACCTTCATATTCAAGAAATTGTAATACATCCTAGAGTTTGACAAGACAAGCAAGGAAAACGCCCAGAAGATTTTTTTGATAGGGCAGGAGGAGAGCAAGAAAGAGGGAAGATGCTGGCATGACCAGGCACGGGTCAGGACCTGGGGTCTATATTACTTGCACATGGAATCACAGAATCACTGAAGTTGGAAAATACCTCTAATATCAGAGTCCAGCTCTTAACACAGGACCTCCATGTCCACAACTGAATGACTTTCCCAGGTGCCACATCTACAAGCCTTTTGAAAACTTCCAGGAATGGTGACTCCATCACTGCCCTGGGCAGCCTGTACCAGTGTCTGGCCACCCTTCCAATGAAGAATTTTTTCCTACTAGTCCATCTAAATGTGCTCTGGCACAGCTTGAGGCCATTTCCTCTGGCTCTGTCACCTGCTGTCTGAGAGAAGAGAGCTATCCCTACCTGGATACAACCCACTGTGAGGGAGTTGTAGGGAGCAGTAAGGTCTCCCTTGAACAAAAACCACATCAGAGGGCAACTGGACCAAAACCTGTGAGTGTATCACGACAGTGACTCAACACTACATCAGTTTTGATGCACTCCCCCCAGGGGCTGAGATTTAAGGTAACTGACACATTAATTTTCATTAGCCATTTTGACTTCAGATAAAAACTGATAAATACCAAATTACATTAGGTTATCTGAAAAGCTGATTATTGAAGTTGTTCCTGATAGCCAAAGAAAACAAGACAAATGGGAGTTGAAATACTTACACCTATTTTATCTACAACATTATTTACAAAGTAGTCCCAAACAATCTCCCAGAAGAAAAAAAAAAAAAAGCTGAAACTATTTAGAGGGGAAGAACTTAAAAGGGATGAAAGTTCCAGTTCACAGAATCCCAGACCAGTTTAGGTTTAAAGAGACCTTAAAGCTCATTTCATTCCAAATCCTGCCATGTGCAGGGTCACCTTCAACTACCCCAGGTAGCTCCAAGCCCTGTCCAACCTGGCCTTGAACATGTCCAGGGATGAGACAGCCATAGCTTCTCTGAGCAACCTGGGCATACATGACCCTGCCCAACTTTGCTACCTCCAGCAAATCAGCATCACGTCAGAGCAGAAGGCAAACAGAGAAGGCACAGGGCGATACATGACACAGGGAGCTTGAGAAAAGTACCCTAAAGAGCTGCTCAAGTCTAGAAGAGTCTGACTGTACAAATACAGGAGAGAGGGAAAAAGGAAAACAATTATCAGTCCTGCAAGGGAGCACTGTACAGAATGAAAGGCAAGAAACAGTCTATGCTTTTCAGGTAGAATTGATACATGCTGCAAATGTTGGCAGAGCAAGTACACTGGATTAGCCCCAAGCACATCTACTCTTCTACAGCCTTCCAGAAAGCATATCCCAGGAGAAGGCAGAGCTGCCAGCCTTCCATGTGTGCCACAGGCAGGCAGCAGCCAGGCAGCACCCACAAGCTGCTGAGGAAGGATGAAAAAAACCCAAGAGACACCAGCCTTCACCTGGGACTGGGGCACTTACCTGTGATTCTGCTGGAGACCAGAGAGATGTGCCTTCCCTGCTCAGTTGTATCTCCACTCCAGGCAAAAGTGGAGCCACCCAAGATGCCTGCTGCCATTCTCTCCATCTCACACACATACCTGGGCCACCACCACATCCTTCCTCTGTTTCTGCTGCACCCAACACCTGTACTAGCACAGGCACAAGGTCCAAGGATGACCCCACGATTTAAAAACCAGCAGTAGATTACTAGCACTGCTACTACACAGACTGTGGTGCACCTGCTCCAGGTAAGGAGATGGAAAACCCCTATTCCCCTGGCACACCAACCCCAGGGAGCAAATAACTCAAGACATAACATTTCCTTCAGGTTCAGGACAACAAAACCACAGACAGAAAGAGCCATTTAATGCCATCAGGAATACTTAAGAGATCTCAGCCACAGAAGCAGAGTCCATCAGTTCACATGCCAAAAAAACTCCATGTTGAGTGGAATTTGGATTATGAACCTACTTTAGTGACGTTTTGCTGCAGTTATTTTTAGACTGAAGTTTTTATTCTGGACAAAGTACTGAAGATAAAATACATATGGATGTATTTTTAATACATGCACATACAGCATGCATTTTCTGTGAAGTAAAGAAGCAGCTACTGATTCCAAAATATAAGGAGTTGGCTGTTCTCTCAAGGATAACCTATGCACTGTGAACATACACTGTACAAGAAATCAAGACTCGGCTCTGAGAGGTGAAATCCACCAAAAAGAGCATCAGCAGCCTTCTAAGATAGATCCAAAAGTCATTTGTTCAAAACTACCCCACTGCACACACATTAAAGTAGCATTCACTAGCAATCTGCCAGAACAACTGCAGGAGCAAGAGGCGTTTGTATGCATTTTAAGTACTGCTGGATGTAAAAACACCCATTAATACAATTTTTGCATTATTTTGCATTTCTACAATTCATGTTCAGTTTGGACTACAGCAACATACAGAACCTAGGCAAGAGAACACTAGAAGAAGGAAGGTCTGTGACCCAAGGAGATGGACAAATATCCAAGCCAAAGCCATACACAATGCTTAGGAGCACTGCTACACTGAAAACTACCAGAAGAAAAATTCCTTTCCCCACTTTCTACCACAGCACTCCAAAAGCTATGACCTTCAAAATATTGGCTATTTTCCTTCAGCTTTAAAAGCAGCTGGCTTCAGCTAAGCTGTCCTATAGATCAGGTGATACTCTGGCAAGAGAGTAACAGTCAATAGCCATATTCCTCAACAGAGCTTTTATTACAATAATCAAATGTTGTACTTCTAGTTCCTTCCATATTCACTGAAAGCCATCAAGAGCAGTTACTCAGAAAATGTTCTCACAGCTGAAGGGGAACCCCCCCTTAAGTCTGAAAAGCAAACTTTAAAAGAAAGCAAATCTATTGAACAAAGGACTGAAGAGAGAACATATTGAAAGGAGAACAAGCCACAGCTCTTTTTGGGATTGTCTTGTGCAGGGCCAGGAGTTGGACTCAATAATCCTTGTGGGTCCCTTGAACATTGGCTATTCTATGAACCCTGAACTTGAAAAAGGCTTCCGCTGAAAGCAGCAAGGGCATCACAGATGTTGAGAGAAGCTGTGGGTGCTCATACCCGGGCTGGTCAAACTGGCCTCAAGAGTGTCATGGTCCACCTTCAGCTGAGCTGCTGAATAAAACCTGCATGAAGAGCTTCTGTCTGAGGAATAGCCCACAAGGAGGCCAAAGGAGATGGAAAACAAGCAGTGGGATTAAGAATACTATCCAGCAGAGCTGGGTATTATCTAGGTTGCAAAAAAAATAAAAAGCCAGCTAGCCATCATGATCTGAAACATAGTGATGAGAGGAAAAAAGTAGAGTTCCAGAACACTAGCTATATTTATTTAAGCCTTATTTACTGAAGTTGTTTATATATATATATATATATATATCATATACACTAATATTTAAAAATCTATAAAATACACTTTCTGCAGTGTTTTCTACAAGTGGGAAGTGCCAGGACCAGGCTCGTTCCCTCCCTGGCGGCAGCAGCAAGCACCCGCAGCCCGGCGGTACCACGGAGAGCTCCCTCCCTTCTTCCCTCCTCAAATGGAAAACCAAAGGTTTGCTACCAAATAACCCTTTTCCTTTCCAACCCGGAAAATAAAAACCAAACTAAACATCTCACAGACTGCATCTGAGGAATTTGTTCACAGAAAAAGTTCTCTTGACAGCACAGAAGTTACATACATGACAAATGATGCTGCTGTCCAAAACCATGAATAAATTATTATCTTGGCAATAAAAACACATGCCAAAGCTCAAAAGAAGTATTTCATTTTCAGGCAAGTTCATTCACAGACCATACTAATAGTGAACCTGATTCCTTTAGGAACTCAGGAGCAGCAGAAGGAAAAGCATTTAAGAAGATTAGGTTAATACTATATTTAAACATATGTAAGGACAGTGAATGAAATAGTGATTATTCACTCATTTAATTCAAGAAAAACAACCACTTACTAAGAATAGTTTTCAGGGGATAAGAGAAGATAAACTAGGCTGCACCAGGGAAAAAACAACTCAACAGAGCTACAGCAGTACTCACTATCAACTTTGATATAAAAGCATCAAACAGGGACCAACTACTCAAACATTTCCAGACTAACACACCCTTTCCACTAGCTGGGAAGCTTTCCCAGCTCATTATCATCCTCATGGAAAACAGCTGAGTTGTATTTAGCATAACAGATTTTTGCAAGAGTTTCAAAGACACAATAAAAAAAAAACAGATTTTGCGGGTGCGATGGAAGGACCTGATGGTCCTCATGAAATACAGGGGGGCTACTGGGCTTGAGCTCCCACCAGTTCGAGCATGTATGGCAGATTATGGAGTGAAGACAGGATTCTCTCCACTTTGACAAAAGCTCCTCCTGGGACACTCCACCCTTTTAGCAGCACTTGGCCAAAAGCGCAGGCACACACTCCCAACCAGACCTTGCTGCTTTCGCTTGCATCAGCTGTGCTTTTCTGTCTCATGTTCTTGAATGCTGCTAATTCAGTGGAGGGTCCCGATTTAGCTTCTTATTAATCAACCTCTGAACACTCATTAGAGACAGAAGCACAATCCAATCACAAACTTAGAGGCAGTGGACATCCTTAGAGCTCATCTCTGCGCTCACCCCCCTGCAAAGAGAGCCTGTGCAAGCTCTCCCACCCCAAGCACAGAGGTGGAGACATGCAGGATTGTTATGGAATCATCCAGTCTGGAAAAGACCTCTAAAGACCACCGAGTCTGACCAGGTCCACCAATAAACTGTCCCCTAAGTGCCACATCTACATGTTTTTGTAGACTCAGAAGCATGTTCCCAGCTCCAATTAAAACACTAGCACACACACTATACTCACAACTGCCAGGATCCCTGGTTTGAGTTAAGCATTAATTTCCAGCTCCTTTTTGTTATCAAAACACAGCATCACATGACTGCATTATCTGCATCAAACTGCAGAACACCACTTGGCACTGGAGAGCTTTGCTGGCTGTAAAAGTGCTTCTAACCAA